>JAWZYT010001568.1:137500-140000 GCA_034508575.1 Petrolisthes manimaculis | reverse complement strand
CCAGATGGCCATCTTCAACTCATTTGCACTGTACAAGATGTATGCCCTTACTCCCAGGAAAATGGCTTTGCTGGAGTACATGGAACATATTGTTGAGAAACTACTGACTTTCACCCAAGATGAGTGGCCCACATCAGGAGTGCCCATCTACCATGCTCCTGATGTTCCAAATCCACGTCCTCCTTATCAACCAAGGAGTAGATGTCGTCGTGTTGCAACACCTGCTACCACTGCTGCAACACTTGCCACCACTGCTGCAACACCAAGCACGACTGCTGCAACACTTGTCACCACTGCTGCAACACTTGCCACAACTGCTGCAACACTTACCACCACTGCTGCAACACCTGCCACCAGTACTGCATCACTTGCCACCACTGCTGCAACGCCTAGCAAGACTGCTGAAACTCCTACCACCACTGCTGCAACACTTACCACCACTGCTGCAACACCTAGCACGACTGCTGCAACACCTGGCCCCTCTGCCATTCCTGCAGCTGCACGACGAAGACATGAAGGTGGAGATGCCCCACGGAACAAACGCCCTAGAATTGTTATAGATGACAATCTGCGCCTCAATCAAGCTCTTCAGCACAATCCACAAACTGAATATCCACGTATTAAAAGAAAGAAAAAAACCCAAACAGAAAAAGAGAAAATGAGAAATACACACAAATACACACAATCATCATCACTCCCCCATGTACAGTTGGACACAGGAATTCGAGGTATAGCCCAAGTGAAAGACGGTCAATTTCTCCCAATATCAAGTTCCTTAGTGCCAAATAGGAGACACCAGGATCAGAAGTCAGTATTGAGGATGGTAATAAAAAGCAACTACCTGATAAAAGACACTGGTTACTCATATAGGACAAGTATATTTCACCTGGGCTATAGCATAATTCCTGTGTCCAACTGTACTATACTGAACTGAATGTCCTTGTAATAAAAAAACAAAAAAAAAACAAAAAAAAAACAGAAAAAGAGAGAATGAAAAATAGAAAAAGAGAGAATGAGAAATACACACAATCATCATCACTCCTCTATTTACTACAAACTCCGGAATCCGGATCCAATTACCCTGATGGAAGAAGCCGTTCCTGAGGAATCATGTTGTCCTCCATGAAGAATAAATGTAAGTACAGAATATTCTTTCATCTATCTATATATGAGGCCAATCCGGCCATCCTGATGGTTAAAATAGAATCCAAAGTCCCGCGGTATGTGTCGATATGCGGTGCAGACTAATACTCTTGGCCGGCCGCGAAAGGGGGACAAGCCACACCACACTCACCCCGTACATCCGTACTCACCACCCCGCCTCTCTCCCACTCATTTCTAACTAAGTTCCTACCCTCCTCTATGTCACCTCATCACTGATTCCTTTATCTTCCTGTCTAAATTCTAATACGTCTCACTATCCTTATCCTTCACCAATATTTTTTACACTGAGGTACTGAAAGTAATTGTTACTAAGTAGGCTGATGTTTTTGAGTGTCTTAATGTGTCCTGCTCTGTGTGTGCCTCCTTCTGTGTTTTAGTGTGTGTTTATGTGTGTCCGTGTCTGTGTTTTTTTACGTGTCCTGTTGTGTGTGTGTGTGTTCCCATTTACCCACATTACTTCACACTTCCTCCTTTCCATTCATATCTCCCATCATCAACACTCCTTCCATTATCAATCTTTCTCAGATATGCATTCAATTCCTCCAAAAACACACTCATTCTCATATTTTCACCCACTGGTGCATATGCAAACATCCACACATATTTTACTATCCCAAGCTTTCCCATCATCCATACAATATTCAACCCATTCCACCCATGTCCATCCACACCAACCCATCCTCCCCCTCCCCTCACTTCTTACCAACCCACCATCCCCCTGTGCGTACTACTATCCTCCCTTCTTACCAACCCATCCTCTACCTACCTCCACCATCCCTTCTTACCAACCCATCCTCCACCAACTCCTGTCTTACCAACCCATCCTCCCCCTACTCCCACCATCCCATTTTACCAACCCATTCATCTTGTCATCCATCTTTAATCATCCATCTACCCCTCTTTCTCTCACCATAGTGTGAGTGTGTGACTGAATGAGTGAGTGACTGACTCAGTCAGACTTTTTAACCACTCACTCACTAGCTCGTTCACTCTCTCACTCACTCGTTCACTCTCTCACTCACTCACTCACTCACTCACTCGTTCGTTCTTCTATTCACTCACTCTCTTATGCACATATTCCTCGTCACAATCACTCACGAATTCAATAACTGAGGACTTTGACTGACTAAGTAACAGACTGACTGACTGGCTGACTAACTAACTAACTAACTAACTAACTAACTGACTGTATGACTGGCTGAGTGACCGACTAACTAACTAACTAACCAACCAACTAACCAACCAACCAACTAACTAACTAACTAACTGCCGTGACAGAAATGCCTTAGATCTTTATCTTGATGTATATTAATTACTAGCAGCGATACCCGAAGTT
>JAWZYT010001568.1:0-132500 GCA_034508575.1 Petrolisthes manimaculis | reverse complement strand
CTACAACAACGTTTATTCCTATAATATGGTCAGTGCTAGGTACATATAATTATATATTACAAATATATAACACACACAATCCTACATCATCACACTAGGATATAATATTATATGTACACGTATTTAACAATATTTCCTCATTACACATTCTATGTATTCATAATTGTGAGTATTAATATGTGCGTATGCCTTCACGTATATATACAGATGTGTTCTTGTTTTTTTCAAGCAAAAAGTGACAGGGAATGAGTGAAAGAATACGTATACTACCGCACTATAACTAACACTAGTTAAGCAAGCGAACACGTAGCTTGGCAATACTAACAAAGTAGTGAAAGCTTAGTTGATTCAACCGAGATAACTAATTAAAGTGTAAGTATTATACAAAGTGCAACTTCTCTTTTGAGTAAATATTATTGCACTAGATTTAGACATACAAGGTAGAGAATTAACCACTAATATTCTTCCTACTAAATCTACATAATTAACTGACTCGTTACTAATAACCTACACCTGATAACACTTAGTAACTTCACCTAGTAACACGAGATCAGAACGTACTTATTCTACGGCTTCACAAACTAACACTTCATCAACAAAATAGCAATTAACACTTCATCATACACCGTGGCAACGAATAATAACTCTACAACAACAACAATGGCAACTAATAATAACACTTCATTTACTATTACTAACAGTTCATCCCAAACTCATGCAGTGAAATCAGTCACTTGGGTCATTGTAACTTATATTGTTCATTTTTTTCTTAAGGTTGTAATTTTCATGTGCATATTCCAGTTACTACAGACTACAAATGACAACATAAGCTTCGTAAGTGGACATAGTAAACCAGACTTCATTGCTAGGACATTACTGACCGTAACTGCACTCACCCATCCAGATATCCTATTTAATTTTCATCTGTGTTGTGAAAGCCTCATAGATGTTATCGGTAGGGGGCAGTTAGGCAGTCCACTAGCAGGGGTACACAGAATGGTTAGAAGTATAGTGAGTAATTGTGTAACAGTCAAACTAAGAAGGACTCTAGCGTTAGTAGGTTCGACCATTAGCTATGCTAAACAACTCTTGTGGGGGTCAGAGTGGTTGAACAAACAAGTAAATGTACCTAGAGCCCTACCTGTAGCTGTAAACACACACACAAACACTCAAACAAGCACTTCACACACACCACACACTACAAACTTCACACCACAGAGCGCGAAGAAGAAGCCTTATTGTATGATCTGTAGGAAATATGGACACAGCCTAGAAAAATGTTACTTTGATAAGAATAATCTCTCAAATGCCAAAAGTATGAATAATAATAATAATAATGTAGTAAGTGAAAGTGACAACAAGCCAAGTAATCAGTTTTGCATTATTCATAACAGTGTGACACATAACACAGATAAATGTAGAGTAACGTTGAATGCCAGGTATGAAGTCAATAACAAATGTGCAAAAACAGGTGAAGATTTTAACAAACAAAACACTTCACATTAATTACATAATAAATAAATATACTTGTTGCTGCTTTGGGTAAAGTGGATATTCTTTCACTTCCTTGTAACATGGGAAATACAAATGTTTCTCTAGCTGTAGATACAGGAGCTTGTGTCTCCTTTACTTTCTGAAGTAACATTTAAACGGCTGTTAAGGGAAAACCCGCAGTAACGATGGACTATCCAGCCATCAGATTTAAACATTTAACTGCCTTATCTGGTAGTAGACTAGTCACTAAAGGAATAGTATAATTTCCTATCACACTTTCATTAAGTAGTCATAGACTAGAATGTACCTTCTATAACTGTGAAAATTTCAGTTTACCAACTGATGGTCTATTGAGTTAAAAGAATTAATCGAACATAACCTTGACATTGCAATCTCACTACAGTTAATTATCTTTCAAGGTCGGGTGTACCCATGTTGACATGTTGACCTCTGAGTCATCAGTCACCAGCCAGCTGGGTGCTGGGGCACTCAAGGGAGAATGTGACTCACACATTCTACTGACAGGCACAGTCAAAAGTACTACTCAATTACCAAGTAAAGGGTTTGCTACCATTAAGGTACAAGTGAAAGGTGATGATTGAAGGAAATCAAACCATATCCTTAAGTGAAACATGTAGAATAATTAATGTCGGTATGTCCATAATTTCTCTGATACAAGAAGACAACTTCATTGAAGCTCTAATTTTTAACAAGGTTAATCTGGCAGTGAACATTAAACCAGGTACTTATATAAGTGATTTTCTTGTGTTTATTAAACCCATAGAGGTGGAAAAAGAATCTCCTCCCTTAGCCAACATACACATTGTTGATGAATTGCAATTTACGAAAACTACTAATGAATTAAGAGAGCATGTAAAAGTAAATGATTTTCCTTCACCTCGCACTCAGCTTTTACACACATTAGCTAATCACAGGTCGGTTATTGCCTTACCTGGTGAGCGGTTGGGGAAAACAACACTAGTAAAACATCATATAAAATTAACTGACACAGATCCAGTATATGTTAAAGCTTATAGATTACCTCATAGTCAGAGGCAAATAGTGAATAAAATGGTGGATGATAATTATGTCAAAAGAGTGAATAATTGAACCTTCAAACAGTCCTTATAACAGCCCATTATTTTTTAGTAACTAAGAACACAGGCGATTTCCGTCCTGTTATAGATTTTAGGAAGATAAATGAGAAAACTGTCAAGGATAGATGCCCATTACCTGTGCTTAATTAAAGATATCCTCAGGGAGATTGGGGAAAATAACCGAGTCTTTACTAGTCTTGACTTAGTGGATATTGGCAAGTAGAATTAAATGACCAATCCAAACCTGCATACCCAGATGACTTAATTATTGTCAGCCTGATGTAAATTCACACCTTCAGAACAGGATAGAGTTTTTCAGCGACTGCAGGATGTTGGATTAAAAGTTAAGGCTGAAATAGAGTTTTTTGGGTCATAAAGTAAATAGTAAAGGAATTCACACTTTGGATTCCAAGATTAAAGCAGTAAAGAAATTTTCTCAACCTACTACAGTAAAGTAAATAAGGAGTTTCCTTGGATTAGGTTCATATAACAAGTCATTCATAATGAATTTTGCTAAAATAGCCAACCCACTAATAAGACTCCTGAAGAAAGATATCGAATTAAGTGGTCACAAACAGAGTAGGATAGCTTTGATCAGTTAAACTTAGCTTACATTCTACTCCTATCTTAAGTTACCCAGAACCTTCCGTTTTCTCTCTGTACTGAAGCATCAAACGATGGTTTACGCCCTGTCCTTATGCAGCATACCACAGAAGGATGTTGCAGGGCTTGTGTATATCCCAGTCGGGTGGTGAAGGATACAGAGAAGAAATATAGCCTCTCGAATTTGGAAGCTATAGCGGTGGTTTGGGCCTTAAAGACCTTCAGGGAAATAATTCTAGGGTATCCTATCACCGTATTCATGGTAAAGAAAGTAAAAAAAAAAATTGACAGGTCAGTTAGCCAGATGGTATCTCAGAGTTTCAGCCTATAATTAAATATCTTCCGGGGCGTTTTAATAAAGTTGCAGATAACTTATCTCGTAATATATCAGCTGCTGCTGTCATTCCCACTAACAGTGATGTAGACTTCAATGTGGAATTTGTTAGAACTGAACAAAAGAAAGATAAATTTTGGGCAAGGGTCATTTATGCTTTGGTTCCAGGGGACGAAGAAACTAACCTACCGGAGTTACCCATTCCACTAACACAGTTTGAGGTAATAGATGACACTTTGTTCAGGAAACTTGAGAAACAGACTAACATTTCTTCACAAGTAGTAGTCCCTGATACACTAATTAAGACTGTACTAACACTAATGCATAATCATCCACAAACCAGAAACATATTAAAAATTGTGAATCGTATCATGCTCATAAAGGTAATACAATGGGCCCAGCTCCAATTTTAAATTACCCAATACCTGAAAAACATGGGATGTAACTGGTATAAATATACTAAGCTTACCACACAAGCAAATTTAACGAAGGTAACTAATTTAATTTGTCAGTACACCACACCTAGGGTGATACTAACCGACAATGGTAAAGAAATTACTAATAATTGTTACGCAACATATGTGATCAATATCATATAAAGCAAACTTTTATAACAGCATATCATCCAGCAAGCAATCTCAAGATACTTGAAGTTTTGCGACAAATGGCTAATCCTATGCACGGATCATGGGAAGACTGGAATTCTTTACAGCTGCCTCCATTAAAGGTTCCATAAACTCATCAGTGGGCAAGTCCCCTCAACAGATTCTATTTAACAGACAAACGACTTCCATATTAAATCATTACTGGAAATTTTCCTCCAACATATAATATGGATGACTACAAGTGTTTAATAACATCCATAAGGAAGTCAGGAATCACCTAAAAGGTAGTAGGCAGGAGATGTTGATCAAACAACATACTCAAACTGTGAATTTAGATAGATATTGCTGTAGGGGAAAATGTCATGATAAAATCCCCAGAAAGAGTATCAAAATTAACTCCAAAGTTTGTTGGTCCGTATGAAATAATCGACATCACCATGGAAATAGAAATAAAATAAAAATAAAATGTATAAAAACGGGGAAGGTAGAAATACTGCATGTAGATAGAAGTAAGCAGATAAACTTAAATGAACCATCTAAAATATAAACAGTACAAGCACAAGAAATACTAACCTCCACTCCCACATATCTGTCTTCAAACACACACACAGACAAAAACTAAGGTCTGTAACATAAACTAAATAATGACATTTATTTCAAATGGGAAACAAGATTCTATTACTGTTTTTGCTAGGTATAGCGCGTGTTACACTTGCCGAACAAACAGCAGTTACAGCCCAAGTACTGAAGCCAGGTGCGCTTCAGGTGCTTTGGTTGAAAATAGAGTAAAAGTCTTGATAGTGGAAGATTTAGTTACTGTACAACTGGAAGTTCACGGATTGCTAGAAATGCCAAAGATAATTTTAAACCTTGGACAACATGTATCAGACTTACACAGACATATAGAAACTGCTCATGCTCGTCGTCAGAGACGTGGCCTTTTTTTTTTAATTTTATGGGTTTGTTGAGTAACCAGTTGTTGGGACAGCAATGGCCGATGATGTCATTGTCTTAGGTAAGAAACTAGGGGAGGTAACTACTGCCCTAGGACAACAGAAAAGAATTGTCATTCAAACTTAAGAAGCTCTGGCCGATGATGTCACTGTCTTAGGTAAGAAAATAGGGGGGTAATTACTGCCCTAGGACAACAGAATAGAATTGTCATTCGAACTTATGAAGCTCGGCAACACCTACGACACAAACCCATGAAATAATTGAACGAACTAACTAACCAACTATCTTCTGTGCTAAACGAATTAATTGGAATAATACCTAACATTGAACTCATCCAATTAATTAGTGAGTACATAGCAGCCATTGACATAGCTGTTAAGAAACTTAATTATTTAAACGAAGTAGTCATAAGTGACTTGGTAGATACTGGATTGGGTAGAGTAAACTCGAAGTTGTTACTTCTATGGCAGTCGCAGGCAGCAGTGGAAATAGCTATAAAAACTTAAAAGCTTAACCCTATATTTACCCTATCTGACGTGGAATATTACTACTCTATCATTGGACTCATTCTATCTGAGACAAGATTCTATTACAGTTTTTGCTGGGTATAGCACTTGTTTCACTTGCCCAACAAAAAGAAGTTACAGCCCAAGTACTCTGGCCAGGTACTTTGGTTGAACATAGAGGAAAAGTCTTAAATATTCCTTAAAAGTCAAAAACGTCAATAAATATTTGGGAATTACGACCATTTCCAATTAAGAGTAAATAATACCCTGCTGGTTGTAGACAAGTCATACATAGTCTCATCTGAAGATTATACTGCCATAGACACTTTGGACAAGCATTCATTGGATGACTGTCGCACATCATACTTACACTTGCATGTACTGTATGTCCTGGTTATATGTTTACTTGGAATTTAGCAAACCAGGCACAGTGTGCCCTTTCATTCATAATGCCAGACTCAACTCTTCCCACATCTTACTGTACTTTCAAAACTGTCAGTAATATTTCCTACCATGAGCACTTCAGTACTAACCACTACTACTATACAAACAGAGAATAAGTGTGATATTATTTAGCAATGGTAAGTCCAACACGTTTGGGTGGATGGTTATTATATGGCTCAGGGTCATTGTGAGATTAGAAATGAACATTTTTCTTAACTTACCTACTCATCACCATAAAGCTTTTTCGTGTCCACACTTTCTACAGAGTTAATGTCAGAGTTAACCTTGTAGAAAACATCTCTATAGATAACATAATTTTTTTTTAGATAACATAAAGATCCTTCAATTTTTAATAGACTCAGAGTTTACCTCAAAGTTGAATAATTTGTTACCTTTACATCTCTTAAGAGAAGTTGTATTACTGTAACAAACCCTTTCGGGGTTTATCAACAATTATTTAGTTTTTGAGGGTAACTACGATATATATGCATTTTAATTCCCACGTACTCACCTTCTCTCACGAGCTAGCTAGGGTTAAATCAAAAAGGCTAAAGTCAAAAGTCAAAAAAGTGTCTTTCTTCCACAGGTTACAATTTGTATATGTATTTTATAGTAAACCTGGAAAGTAACTAGGAACGTTACATAACTTCCTAATTCTTATATTATAATTAAAGTAGTGACATCTTCTATCCAATAGTAAAGATGTCACTAAACATAAAGACAATAGTATGGATGTGTAGCAGAGATATTCATCGCCCACTGCATATAAAGGACGATGTAATATGGTAGTGAAGATATTATCTTCCACTTATCTCTGCTTCACATTGGCTAATATGTCATGAGTCAAATTTGACTCGTGACATTCGCACACACAAAAAAAACATTGCTACCAAGCAATGTTTACAGACTCGTGACGAGCTATGAATTATCCAACCTCGCTGTTGCATCAGGTTGTTGACTTGTAGCATTGACTCCCTTCCTAATGTCTGCATTACGATCCTCCAGAACCATAAACAAGTACTGAGTGCAGTCGTGGATCTCCTCTTTGTTTATACTCTTGGGTGGAGTATCCTTTAGTTTCTCCGCCATACACATGAAGAGTTCCGACTTGAGGAAGAGTGAGCCTGATTCGAGTGCATCTGCAAACGCCTCACCATCAACAGTCTTCTTCAATCCAACCTTTTCCTCAATTTCCTATGTTCTCCTCCTCAGTTCACATTATAAATTATCACTCGTCATACCCACCTGCAATCATGAGCGTTGATTCCAGCTATGAATTTGCAATGATGGACGAGAGTGACTATTACGTGTGCTTACTGAGGGGTTACATTTCCCAAACACACTCTCTAACACAGGAACACCAGGACATTTGTCCTAAATTTCACATAGACAACTTTGATCGTATGCGTAGCAATTATTATGTTGAGCATCTTGCTCTGTCTCAACATCGAGACACCAGGACACCTGTCCTAACTTCCACATAGACTCACGCTTTGGACATATGTGTAGTAATTATTATATAGAGCATCTTGCTCTGTCTCAACATCGAGACACCAGGACACCTGTCCTAAATTCACATAGACAACTTTGGTCATATGTGGAGTGAATTCCCTTTGTTCCGGGAACCACTAACATGACAGTAGCATTAGTCATGCCTACCGCTAAAAAAATTGGCCACGTACTAGGCTTAACAATTCACGCTGCTCTGAGGTGATGTTACAACAACCTGTACAAACTGTGGTCATCATAGAAGCACACCCATGTTGGGTTGTGTAGTACTTCTTACCTTTACATCTGTAATTTTCAAAGTCACACACACACGGCACTCGTTTTCTAAGTTACATACATTATATCAAGCAGGGTGCAGAACACTACTATTGATATAAGACCTTACCTCGTATCATTTGCTTTTCTGTTGCAAGTAACGACAACAAGAGTGACTCCATGAAGCACTGGAGAATCTGGTGGATCGCACCGAGAATTCTGGCATTCACTCTCCCCCTGATGTGTTACGTTACGAGACGAGAGATCGAGAGAGCCTGTGTTGTGTTACGAGATGAAAGCGAACTCAGAGCTCAATTCATTCACGTATGAGAGTTTTCCATACTCATACACGCATTGTCTTCCCACTTGCAAATTTTCAATGTCCAAACACACACCCGGCACTCGATCACGAATCATTAGTATGAAGAACTAAATGAATTCGACCTTTAGGCTGCTACCCCAACGAGAGGTTGGAGAGCCACGAGAACAAGGTGTTGTGCTTATGCAAGTAGGAGATGAACTGTTTTTTTTTTCTTCTGTCATTTCTATTGCCTTAATTCCTGGACAATTTTTAACCTAACTAACTCGTGAAGGTGAGTACGTGTTGACTGGAATTCAATGCAAAAATCGAGTCCCTGCTCGGGCGCCAATGTAACAAACCCTTTCGGGGTTTATCAATATAATATTTACTTTTTTAACCTTTTGACCTTTGATCTCAAACCTTTTACCAAATAAAAAACCAGTGAAAAGGGAGAGTTTCCTTTTAAACCTAACTAACTCGTGAGAGAAGGTGAGTACGTGGGAATTATAATGCATATATATCGTAGATACCCTTAGAAAATAAATAATTGATGATAAACCCCGAAAGGGTTTGTTACATTGGCGCCCGAGCAGGGACTCGATTTTTGCATTGAATTCCAGCCAACACGTACTCACCTTCACGAGTTAGTTAGGTTAAAAATTGTCCAGGAATTAAGGCAATAGAAATGACAGAAGAAAAAAAAAACAGTTCATCTCCTACTTGCATGACAATTACCTCTACACATCATACCTGCACTAATGTTAATTGTTGTACTATTGTATTTAGCTGGTGTATACGGAAGGTGTACGCTTGGTACCAACAATTATTAGCTCGCGAACGGCAAAGACAAGTGTCACAAGGTAATGAGGATACAAATGTATAGGCTAATTACACACCACTACACATTTAGATAGGATGTATTACCCATTATGTATATTGGACATGTAATATTAATTATTATCTGTAGAAATAATAAAGTACATCTACAGACTGCATGTATTCCAATAATAATAATAACTATATATTTAAATCTTAAGTTTAATAGGGAAAATATTAATAATCAACCTGGAAAGATATGCCAGAAGATAATAATACCCTTATATAACAACATGTAAATTATTATAAATGTTCCTTCGAGGGCGAAGGATGGTAGTGGCCGAGCATTGTTCCGGTTTAACCTTCATTAGAGGGCTACTTATAATAACTTACTTAATACTTACTTGTATGAGTCACTTAGACTCTCAGACTTACACCCGTCACATGATGCTCCAATACTGCTGACCTACGCTTGGGAACCACTAACACGCTAGCATAAAGTGACGACACAGTTCATATCATACACAAGGGAAGCGCCCTAGTTGCGCTCCTATAGCTCTCAGTTAGCTACAGATAACCGACCCGATCACAGGTTACTCTAGCGTGTCATCTCTCTTTAAAGTTAGCTTCCTAGCCTAGCTTAAACCCGTGCAAGCTACATATTGTGACTCTGTATACTAACTCGTGTTATAAATAAAAAGTGAGTAAACTACTTTAACCTTGTTGTATCTTCTCAACCATAATAGTTATAGAAAGCCTAATAATTAAAATCAAACTCCGAAGAGACAACAAAGACACTACAAAGACAAACCAGTCGCCAGCCACCCTACCCTATCGACTCATATGTTTGGAAGTAAGTAAGTCTTTCTTACACCAGAACAAGATAGATATAGATAGATAGATAGATATAAATAGATATATAGATAGAGATAGATAGATAGATAGACATATAGATAGATATATAGATAGATAGATATAGATAGTTAGATAGATAGACATAGATAGATAGATAGATATAAATAAATATATATATATATATATATATATATATATATATATATATATATATATATATATATATATATATATATATATATATATATATATATATTTAGATAGATAGATAGATAGATAGATAGATAGATAGATAGATATAGATACATAGATATAGATATAAATCGATAGATATAGATAGATAGATAGATATAGATAGATAGATACCAGTAGATAGATAGATATAGATAAAAATGGATAGATATAGATAGATAGATAGATATAGACAGATAGATATAGATAGATAGATGTAGATAGATAGATAGATAGATCCCCGGACAACGTCGGGTATCGCTGCTAGTATATATATATATATATACTAGCTGCTCCGCCGCCCGGAGCCGCTAGCTCCTGCGGAGGGCTGGCGGCCTACGGCCGCCCTTCGGGCGGTGGATGCTATATGGAAGGAGCTTATTTGTTTCTTGGCATAGACAGGAGTAATCAGGCAGAAGCCTCCAATTTTCATACACGATCAAAGAGTTCTAAATAAACAAAGGATATAATAATACAACACTGATATGTAGCAAATGCAAACTGCACTACCACCACTACTACATCAACCACTACCACCTCCACTACTACATCAACCACCACTACTACTACATCAACCACCACTACTACTACATCAACCACTACCACCACTACCACCACTACTACAATCACCACCACTACTACCACCACCACCACCACCACTACATCAACCACTAACACCTCCACTACTACCACCATCACCTATTCCCGCACCCCCAATCCCCCCACCCCAAGCCTTGCCTTACCTAGTGTATGTGTGTGTTTGTGTGTGTGTGTGTGTACGGTAGGGATGTGTGTGTTTGTATTTATGTGTATGTGTGTGTATGGGGCATGCTTAGGGTGTGTGGCGGTAGGGGACAGGCTTTTTACCCCCCCCCCAGCCTGTCCCCTATTCCAGCACCCCGCAAACCCCCCCACCCCAAGCCTGTCCCTTATTCCCGCATATATAGTCTATCTCTCTCACATACAGTCTCTCTCTCTCTCTCTCTCTCTCTCTCTCTCTCTCTCTCTCTCTCTCACAGTCTAGCTATCTAGCTATCTCTACCTCTCACACACACTATATCTATTTTTCACTCTTTCTCCCCCCCCCCCCACACACACTATCTCTCTCTCACACACAAATATAACCAAACCCAGTATTACCTCTCTCGCTCTCACACACACACACCCTCTCTCTCTCTCTCTGAAATTAAAAATAGAGATAGAGAGAGAGAGAGCCTGTGAGGGAGAGAGAGAGAGCATGTGAGAGAGAGAGAGAGAGAGAGAGAGAGAGAGAGAGAGAGAGAGAGAGAGAGAGAGAGAGAGAGAGAGAGAGCTTGTGCGTGTCACTAATCCAGGGGTTCGAATCCCCCTCAAAACATTAACATTTTTTGAAAAACATGAAAAACATTTTTTTTATAGGTCCAAAACACTCCCCAAGTATTAGCGATCACACCCATGTAAAAAATTTCACTCTAGGACGAAGGATCTTGGCGTGCATAGAGGACACACACACACACAGAATTTCGGCTTTATGTATATAGATATAATCAGTAAACAATTAAAAAAATAAAACATGTTAAAGAAGTTTTTGTAGGAGTAGGGCGATGTGAATTAACGAGTTTATCTTATTTTATTCTATACATTATATAGATGTGGATGGAGAGACCAGTGGAAGTTTGAAAATAAGCTGGGATATAAAATAAGCTGGGATAGAGAATGAGAAGATTTTCAAGATTAACCTATGGCTGGTTTTATCGCTATAACCCAAACGCTACTCTCTTTCAGACTGCAAAGATTTGGGCCCAGCAGAAAGCTGTGAGTGTAAACTTACCGGGTTAGAGAGTGTTTTTATGTTTCGGGGTCGCATAAAATGTAGGTAGTGAGCCAACTCTGAATAACTACACCACATTCTGACCATTCTGATGACGGTTTCAAACACTGATTTTGTCCTAAAAACACTGTCGTTTTTATGTATGTATAACGATAATTGGCGTAAAGGCAGAGAGCTTAAAATATAACCTTTTAAGCTTAGAGACATTGCTAAACTGGCTGGACAAGACTGGTGTGATTCATAGGTTCTGCTAGAGACACGCTCCACCTGTTGTGAGATTAATCAAGAATGTTGGGAAGGGGGTCCGAAAATTTGATAAATATGTTGTCTATAATTGTTGTCACCTGCGGTCACGCAACTGGATAAACCGAAGCATCCCCTGCACGCACTGATGACAAACCAACTACGAGGTTCATTTAGACATCATTTGGGACATTTAAATATTTTAGTTTATTGAAACTGCTGCAAACCTCCATACTGAGAGGGATAGAAGTGCAAATACCAGTGTAAATACTTGGTAAATGTTTTATATTCATTCCTTTATATCTCCTAACCTTCATGAACCTCTATAAATTTGGTGTTTGAATCACGACGTTATTGATTTGGTTAAATACTTAATGGTTTAAAACAGATAAAGCTCGTCATCAAGCAAAGACATATTTCAAGGACGCATATTTACATACCTGCCTCTGCAACATACCCAGTAGACCCGTCCACGAGCCATTAGGTAGTGGTCCACCCCATATGCGGTCTCTGGGCCGTACCAATTCATACCTAACCAGATATTTAGAGTTGCTTTCATAATCACAAGTAATAACAAGATAGGCATGTTAATATAATGAATGATTTTGCCCCTGATATTTGCTTCTTCAAATGGTTAACAGCCAGCCAAGTCTGAGTTGTTTCAACCTCCGAAATTAAAACTACCATTATATCCAAATAGAATATTATACTCTTAGCTGCAACTAACATACTATAGAGAATGGGATGAAACCTACCTCAAAAAGCAAGTATAACCTTTTCAACCTTTCCAAGATTTTCTAGTGCACATAATAATATTTTAGTGCACAAATAATGTACTTTACATTAGGCTGTAACTATAGTTTATTCCAAATAAAGTGGCGAAAATCCTAGCCGTGTACGCACAAACAAGGTCCAATGATACTTAAGATAGGAATAACAGACAGAGGACACTACACAGATGTTATCCCTGTAGACTCTCTCTCCATCACACACACAACACTCCCTACACACCTACACACACACAAACACGTGCAGTGACTCGCCTTTCGGAACCTGACTGGTAGATTGCATACATACAATTCCCGACGTCACAAACCAAGAAAAACTGCCACTTTTCACCAGATAAAATAATTGTTAACAACAAAGTAGGGGAAGTTTCTCGGTCGGTGATCTCTTTCCCGCATGATTTCGGCCTCATAAAAATGTATAATTAGAGGTGAAAAACTTTTCTGATTGCTCTCATTTTTTTTTAACATATGGCATTGTTCTTTCAGAAACATAGTGTTTTTTGTTTTAAGCCAAAGGTGCAGGTATGAACTAATATAAATGTTATTAGTTCTGCCAACCCCTGTACTATTTTATGCTTGTAATTGCTGTTTTACTGTATGTTGCACACCAACTCTTATCTATGATGTTAATATAATTACTGAATAATAAAATCTTAAAGTGCAGACGTACGATGTATCAGTAATTATCGCGGGGAAGATTTTACAAAATACATCTAACTCGGCCATCACTCCGTTCCCCAACTTCCATATTAAAACTGCTGGTGATCACACGCAACCCTTCAGTTAGTGACCACGTGAATTCCACATACATCCATACACACAGACAGACACACACCAGTTGCACTCATTAGACTTGACTTGATCTGACTGAGATCATTTTCTCTCTGTCCATTACACACACATACACACGTACACCGAGTGACCCTAGTTTGACCCTTCTCCAATGACACACCCTTCCTTACAGTTATGGTAAGAGGATACAGCAGTAACAATTAACCCTTTCTTCTCTCTCTAGTTTCCCAGAGAGAGAGAGAGAAAGGGAGAATAAACGAATAAGGAATAGAGAAAGAGAGAGAGGGTCAATACTTGACTCATACTAATAATAACAGGACATTCAGCCAGCAATACTGTATCCAGAGATAACTGGCATCTCCGAGTAGAAGTGAATATAGATCGATCACAATAACCTTAGCCGCCGAACTCGCTACCAACAACCGACAACCAACTACAACAACTCCAGAACAAGGTACTGAACAAGGCGCCAGCTATTTCCTGCAAACTGCCTAGTTAACTACTACTTCTGTTGGGACGGCATCTCCAAAACTGGTTTGAACCGACTCAGCCCACCCTACCAATCCACATGAGGGACAAATCGACCAATCACAGACGTGCTTATATGCCCTCAACCAATGGCATGGTTCACAACCAATCATCGACTGGTGGTCGACAGAATCAACCACTCAGAAACTTAGTGGTCTGCAGTGTCAACCAATCACCAGCCGAAGGAAAATGCATAAAGGCTGCCCTCGACTGTTCCGAGGCCCCTATGTCCCTGTTCACCTAGCAGTAAGTAGGTCCCTGGCTGTAAAAGGCTGGGGGAAGATATGTTAATGTAATAAGACTGACTGCCTTAATGACCATTACGAGTCGATAGGCATAAAGCCCTAAAATTCTTCTTCTTCTTCTTCCGAGGCCATGCGTCCAAACTCTGTGCAGTTCAGACCTCGTTATCGTTTTGTGTATACCGCCAACAGTTACCACGTATTGTCCGTTTGAGCTACCTTGGTTTCGGAGGCCTCTTGCCAGCAATACTTTGTTGTCTCTTTGCAGTAGTACAATAAATAGTAAGGTAAATTTGCAGCGTTTTGTTGCACTGCTGTTGTGCACCTTCTGTGTTTTTGTCTTTGCTTGAGGACACCATGTAGTGCATGCCAGCTAGTAGATAGTTGTTTCCTACACCAGACCCGCAGCACTCGCTACCTCAGGGTAATCCCTGTGGTAGTGGGGCACAGTAGTCTGGTGTGCCATTTGGGCACCTCTTTTTCTCGAACTACTCTTTTCTTCCATATTTTCCGCGACCTCCTGGGCCTACGGTTGTCTCATATTTCTGAGCAACGGTATTCGCTTGGGAGGTGGGTTCCGACTACACCACCCCTCGCATTAGGCCAGTTCGGTGGTGGGAAAGTTCCTTACGCACTAACTCCGATCCCCTAGCTGATACTGGAGTACGCCGCCAGGCGACCACTAGGGGGGGGTTGAGTGAGGTTGAGTGAGGGCATCATATTCCATAGGGATTTGGTAGTCCTTGATGATGGAGACATTGTTGATGGAATGAAGGCCTAGGTCGTTGTACAAGTAAAGTAAATAGTTTGGAAAGTACAGTACTTGAACTAAAAGAATTAGTTGCAGAACTTGTTGAATCAACCCAACAACAGAAGAAGAAACACCACAAGGCAAATGAAACCGTAAAGAATCAGAAATCTCATGCTCATGTTCTCGCTCAGGTGACTCCCACGAAGCATGTATCCGGGAATCAGCCAGCTCGTCGTGCGTCGAGCTGCTCGAGGACTGGCTCTGTGACTCGTGGAGAGGAACAGGCGATGGAGGCTACCACCTCCAAATCATCCCGTGGGAGGTCCCCGGGAAGTGCAGAGGAGGAGGGTACTCCTTCCCAGCACAAAAAGGTTCGGCAGGACGAACACGGTCCCCCAAAACACCGTAAACCACGATAATCTTCGCGCTGACCATAGTACAATGGAACTGTCGAAGTCTTAGAAGTAAATTAAATGAACTTAAACTATTGGCCTGCACTTACGCTGCCGATATTATTACCCTTCAGGAAACTCATCTGGATAACCGGGTTGAAGACGAGGTTATCCAGCTTCGGAACTACGAGTTAATTAGCTCTCTACATCCGCCGTTTCCTCCCTTTCACTGAGGTGCCATCTAATTTCCCTCTGGAGTCTGTCGCCTGCTGAGTGAAATTCGGTGGTACCTACCTGACTGTCTGCGCTGTCTACTGTCCTCCTGATACAGTAACTTATGATAATGTTTTTCATCTGCAGGACAGTCTGCCCTGTAGAAAATTAATTGTAGGTGATTTTAATGCACATCATACGTTATGGGGTTCCCTGCGGGATGACAGGAAGGGGGAGCAGATGGCTAGGCTTATCAGTAATTCCGGTTTGGTTCTTCTGAACGACGGTAGTCCGACGAGAGTTGATGATAATACCGGTAATTTTAGCGTCCTTGACCTATCTCTGGTCTCCCCATCAATTGCCACTTCTTGCCAGTGGGTACCTATTGATGACTCATTGGGAAGTGACCATTTTCCTATTTTGATTAAATATAAAAGCGACACTATTAAAGAGCCTTCAGCACCTAAATTTAACGTAAAAAAAGCAGACTGGGTGTCCTTCACAAAGGGTCTCAATATTGAAATTGTTGGAGAAACCATTGATGATAAAGTAAATAACATTAAAGATAGTATTCTTGTAACACCCCCATTTTATTATGTATGTTATTTAGGATGTTTTTTTTAATTAATGTATAATTACTAGCTTCACTCTCCATAAATACCAGCATTTCTTTCTGGTAACTTACTTAGAAAATTAGTTGAGTGAGGGATGGAGTCCCAATAAAAGGACGTGATATTTTCGTTGGCGGAACAATACTTGTAAGCAATCTTAGGAATAATTGTATGCTATGTGGCTGAGGATAAGAGATAATGGATTGTAGTATTAAGATAGGTTAAATAATCATTAGTTGTAACTAAGAAATATATCGGGGAGGAAGGAATACTTAATATAATAGAAAAATGTAGCAGGAGGAACTAGTTTGTGTCCGTGTAGAAGCTGGGACTGGGGGAAAGGCGAGGCGAGAATGAGTGGGGGCAAGGATCCACAGTCAGTCTCTCTTCGTCTTCCACTGGGAACAGGTAACTACTAAAATAGCTGCTACAAAGTGACTTCACGTGTTAATATTGAGGTAAATATTTATTATACATTTGATAGTGATTATTAATGAGTCTCTCTTCGTCTTCCACTGGGAACAGCCATATAGCACATTCCGGCAAAGCATAATAATAATACTGGTGTACCTAATGATAATATTTAGAATTTCTGGCATAATTTGAAAATTTAGAAAAGTAGAGTATCACAATTGTTTCGGCCATAGTTTTTTTTTATAACTATTGTATGTATATGTGGATGTATTTTTTTTTCTTATTGATGGGGGGGAGTAAGTAAATTGTTTTTTTTTATTATTATCTGTTTGTTTAGTGCTGTTCCCTAGCGAAACTCGGAATTATTCCAGTTCTAGGGGCAGCGGGAGTAGGATTCAGGGAGGGGGGATTGAAGGTTAGGGAGTATATATATATTTTTTTTTATGAAAATGAATGATAATAAATTAAATAATAAGTAGTTGAGTTTTCCGTTACCGTATACATACTAATAGACTGTGTCCATACTTAGACATTTTTGACTTGATTTAAGACATTGATCGAACCCCCGTTAGAGTAATTCTGGGTTGCTTACACACGTGCCTGGGGTTCAAGCTACGTTACCCACCCAGTGTGTGGTAGCTTGGTTCCTGTGGTCAACCTGTGGTTTGGTGGTGGCAGCGTTTACTGACGAGGAACTGGACTTGCCTTTGTATGATTTTTTTTTCTTTGGTATTCGCAAGGCAAGTTCAGTCCTTAGTCCTTTTTTTTCCCAGACCGGGTTGATCAAGTATAGGATAGAGTATCATACACTGGTGTGTCATTTTTTTTTTATTGTAAAAGGCCGTGTTTTTTTTATCCTCCTCCAGTAGAGTAAGGGGGATAAAAATAGCGACGTTATATTGGTGGTAGCTTAAGTGGGATAAATCAGACCCAGAGAAATTGCTTTAACGGAGATCCGTGGAATTGGGTCTGATGTTTAAGGTAGCAATAGTAGGACACAGTCAAGTTCCTCGAGAACTGACGGTTAACGGAGCTCAGGTAGTAAATTAAAGTAAGAGGGGTAAAGAAAAATACAGGATATAACAATTAGAATGCTAACACGCAGTGGCGTGAGAGCGAAAGTCATGGCGGAAGCGTCAGATATGAGTGAAGTGGTAGTTAACGATACGGATTCAGATAGGGAGGAAGGGTACACCAAGTTTTACCCACTAAAAAGTAAGCATGCCAAGGGAATTGTTGCTAGGCTAACCCAGTTTGTTACAGACTTTGGCGGACCTAGGTCGGAGCTGTGTGACAACGCCAAGGAGTTTACTGGCCACGAGATGCGGACCTGGGCAGACCAGCATGGGGTGGAGCTGCTTTTCTCCACGCCGTATCATCCACAGGCTAACGGGATGATTGAGAGGATGCACCGGACCCTGAAGACGGTGTTGGCCCAGTTGTGCGAGGGCTATCCACAACGTTGGCCTAACCTGCTGGCTGAGTGTCAAAAAGTGATGAATGCAGCCGTCCACAGCAGTACCAGGGTGACGCCGTATGTCGCATTCTTCGGAAGGCATCCACCACGCAACATCACAGCACCACTACCGACCATCCCGTCTGACCACAACGACGCTGGGAGACTAAAGCGGCTAATACAAGAAGCCAGTACTGTATCTCTCAGGAGGTATCGGGCATTTGCCAATAGGCATAGAAAAAATGAAAAAGTAGAACTAGGAACATTAGTGTGGGTAAAACAAGAAACAATAATACCGGGTACCTGTGCCAAATTGAACCAAAAATGGAAAGGACCATACAAGGTGGCAGAAATAATAAGAGATGGTTTGATATATATTTTAGAGGACCCATTTACAGGGAAAAAACATCCAGAGGGCTGCAGAAAAGATTAAGCCCTATGTGAGCCACAGTGATATTATAGTACAGTTAGGGGAATTAATTGAAAATAATGAACCAGATGATGATGATGATGAGGATATTGTACTTCCTCCACGTCATCGACGTCCTCCAAGAAGATTTCTGGAGGAAATGTAAATTGAGGTAAAAACCAAGGCAGAAAACAGAAATATTTAGAAAAACAGTGAATGAAAATTAATAGAAAATAGGGTAAAAGTGGGAAAGTTACGTTGGATAATGTCATGTTTTACTATAACCTGAAGTCAACACAGGGCAACATTAATGTACGAGCTAGGAACTCAGCTCATAGTTGTAAATTTTTGTTATTGTGGGTGTTGGAGGACACTTAGTTTTAATGGGAAGAGAAGGATGGTGGGGAGTGTTCACCCTACATGTCCATTGGGCTCTTCCAGAATACAGTCAGAACATTTGTCAAGGCCCCTGTTTCACTTACTGCATTCCGGGTTGTCATACCGTGCGGGATCTGAGGTTTGAATGGAGAAGTGAATGAAAATAGGAATGATTGAATTGAATGTAAAAATACTCAGATCTTGTTAGGGACAATTGCGGATGAGTTTAGTGACGGTAGAACCTTATTGAAGTTCTCCCGGGGTTATGGACTTGACAGAGGAGTCTGACTGGGACGAGGTGTCACTGATATCTATTATGTATTATGTATTATGTGTATTGTGTAATGTTAGGTAGAGAAGTTCTTTCCTGCGGGGAAGAAAGGCAGTCTAAGGACTGTAAGTAAGGTTGGCAGTTTATCAACACTGACTAACACGTTAGGGTGAATAATGTCTGATGTTGTTTAGTAAGGTATAGCGATAGTGACAAATGGTGTGTATGTTAAGATTAGGGGGAGGGGAATTGAGTTAGGGAAATATATATAAATTAATTTTCACTGTAAGTTCCAGCTAAGGAAGAGGGAATGTGTGTAACACCCCCATTTTATTTATGTTATTTAGGATGTTTTTTTAATTAATGTATAATTACTAGCTTCACTCTCCATAAATACCAGCATTTCTTTCTGGTAACTTACTTAGAAAATTAGTTGAGTGAGGGATGGAGTCCCAATAAAAGGACGTGATATTTTCGTTGGCGGAACAATACTTGTAAGCAATCTTAGGAATAATTGTATGCTATGTGGTTGAGGATAAGAGATAATGGATTGTAGTATTAAGATAGGTTAAATAATCATTAGTTGTAACTAAGAAATATATCGGGGAGGAAGGAATACTTAATATAATAGAAAAATGTAGCAGGAGGAACTAGTTTGTGTCCGTGTAGAAGCTGGGACTGGGGGAAAGGCGAGGCGAGAATGAGTGGGGGCAAGGATCCACAGTCAGTCTCTCTTCGTCTTCCACTGGGAACAGGTAACTACTAAAATAGCTGCTACAAAGTGACTTCACGTGTTAATATTGAGGTAAATATTTATTATACATTTGATAGTGATTATTAATGAGTCTCTCTTCGTCTTCCACTGGGAACAGCCATATAGCACATTCCGGCAAAGCATAATAATAATACTGGTGTACCTAATGATAATATTTAGAATTTCTGGCATAATTTGAAAATTTAGAAAAGTAGAGTATCACAATTGTTTCGGCCATAGTTTTTTTTTATAACTATTGTATGTATATGTGGATGTATTTTTTTTTCTTATTGATGGGGGGGAGTAAGTAAATTGTTTTTTTTTATTATTATCTGTTTGTTTAGTGCTGTTCCCTAGCGAAACTCGGAATTATTCCAGTTCTAGGGGCAGCGGGAGTAGGATTCAGGGAGGGGGGATTGAAGGTTAGGGAGTATATATATATTTTTTTTTATGAAAATGAATGATAATAAATTAAATAATAAGTAGTTGAGTTTTCCGTTACCGTATACATACTAATAGACTGTGTCCATACTTAGACATTTTTGACTTGATTTAAGACATTGATCGAACCCCCGTTAGAGTAATTCTGGGTTGCTTACACACGTGCCTGGGGTTCAAGCTACGTTACCCACCCAGTGTGTGGTAGCTTGGTTCCTGTGGTCAACCTGTGGTTTGGTGGTGGCAGCGTTTACTGACGAGGAACTGGACTTGCCTTTGTATGATTTTTTTTTCTTTGGTATTCGCAAGGCAAGTTCAGTCCTCAGTCCTTTTTTTTCCCAGACCGGGTTGATCAAGTATAGGATAGAGTATCATACACTGGTGTGTCATTTTTTTTTTTATTGTAAAAGGCCGTGTTTTTTTTATCCTCCTCCAGTAGAGTAAGGGGGATAAAAATAGCGACGTTACATTCTCAAAAAAAGCTTAGAGTTCCTTGGTTGACGCCAGATTGCTGCATAGCATTGTGTGAGAGAAATAGGGCCTACAGGCTTTTCTAAACTCACATCAGTGATGAGAATTTTCGCAAGTATATACTTGCGAGAGCTAGGGCTTGTAGAACCATCAAACAAGCCAAACGAGACTCCTGGCGAAGCTTTGTCTCTACTATTAACTATGTTAAAAAGTTAAATGGAAAGAAAATCTCAAATCAAATCACTAACATCAAACATAATAACGTCAATTATGACGAGCCTAGAGACATTGCTAACGCCCTCGCCAGGCAGTTCTATTTTGCTAGCAGCTCTGACAATTACCATCCAGCTTTCTTGCCCCTCAAGGAAGCATCAGAGCTGCAGCATATTAACTTTGCCACAGGAGATGAATTGGATTACAACTGTGATCTTATAATGCAAGAGCTTGTTCAAGCCCTAGGAGCCTGTAGTCGGACATCCCCAGGACCCGATGAGATTCGGTATGAGATGATAAAGCATCTTGATCATGATTCCATGATCAATATGCTGCAAGTGTTTAATGAAATTCATGGCATTTTGCACATATCATTCCCATACCGAAAGGTGGGGGGGACCCCAGATCGACTTCATTGTATCGCCCTATTGCTCTCACAAGTTGCTTATGCAAGGTCATGGAACGAATTGTTAATCGTAGGCTATTGTATTTTTTAAATTCCAGGAACTTGCTGGTTGACGAGCAGTGTGGCTTCCGCAAAGGTTGCCAGACGCTCGATCAATTAGTAAGCCTGTAATCTCACATTCAAGAGGCATTTGCCAAAAAACAGTTTTTAGTTGCAGTATTTTTAGACATAGAAAAAGCCTACGACATGACCTGGCGACATGGCCTCCTCAGGAAACTACATGCGATGAGATTACGCGGTAACCTGCCCTTTTTTGTTCAAAATTTCATGTCTGACAGAACTTTCTCTGTCAAGCTTTATTCGGATACAGTCACGGGAGGAGGAGGTTGGAGACACCAACCAAACAGGGCAGTACTCCTAGGGTGGACGCTGGACTGGTGATAGGGAGGGTTGGAACTCCCGTTTCACCTGTCTGTCCACCTTTGCTGATCTTTTTCGTGTCTCACATACACCGAGAGTAGTCCAACATACTCCCAAAGACATCACTCTCTCTATTTACACAATATATACAAACACGCTACACACCACACCCTTTGTCCAAATTATATCCCCCAAAATTAATTAATAAATATGAATGTAATTAAAAATCAAGCCTCGGAGGCCCCTGGGGATGGGTCAATAAACTCCCCTCAGTCTGGACCATTTGTTGACGACCCCCCGAGATGCCCTGGACCATTGTCTGACACACTCTTTATCAACTTTTGCAACATTCGTGGTCTTTCCTCTAACTTCTCCTCTGTTGAACACCACCTCTTCTCCGCTAAACCTCATAGTCTCTTCCTCACCGAGACCCAGTTCTCAGCATTAACTAACAGCAACCCCTACTCTGTCTCCTCTTACTTTCTCTATCCTCAGTTTCGTGCCAAAGGCGGATGTTGCGTATACGTACGCAACGACCTCACTTGTTCTCGTGTTCCCGAACTTGACTTTTCTGATTTCTCAACTATCTGGCTTCGGCTAACCTGCTACTCTAAAACTAAATACATCTGTGCTGTATATCTATCTCCTAACTCTACTGACTATACAAAATTCTTCGACTATCTTACTTCTAAAGTGGAACACATTCTATCACATTCTCCTTTCTCAGAAATCTCCATTTTAGGAGATTTCAACGTTCACCACCGCCTATGGCTTTCATCTCCCTTAACTGATCCACCTGGTGAACAAGCCTTTACTTTTTCTATCCTCAACGACCTAGAGCAGTTAATTCAGTACCCTACCCGTATTCCAGACCGCCTTGGAGATCAGCCCAATATCCTTGACTTATTCCTAACCTCTCATCCTTCTGCTTATTCTGTTGAACTTTTCTCTCCTTTGGGCTCCTCCGATCACAATCTTATTTCAGTATCCTGTCCTATCGCTCCTGTAAGACCTTTGGACCCTCCCAGCAAGGGTCGTCTGTGGCACAATAGCGCTGCTGGCTGGGAAGATCTGAGGCAGTACTTTCAAGATTTCCCATGGAGTGATTTTTGCTTTCATGGCCGGGGTCCCTCATAGAGTGCTGCACGCATCTCGGAGGTGATCATCTCGGGCATGGAGGCATACATTCCATATTCTTTCCCTCTTACTAATTCACGAAAATCTTGGTTTAATCACGCTTGTTCTACTGCTGTCCACAACAAGGAGGTGGCTTTCAGACGGCACCGACGCCTTCAAACTGATGAATCTCGTGCTCTGTATATCTCTGCCCGGAATCGAGCCAAATCTGTTCTCCGACTAACCAAAAAATCCTTCATCTGTGCCAAGTGCAATGACCTGTCCAACTCCTCCACCTCTCGTTCTTTCTGGCATCTAGCCAAAAATCTCTCCAGTAACTTTACTTCTTCCTCTTTCCCTCCCCTCATCCTTCCTGATGGAAATGTTGCCATCTATTCAACTGATAAAGCTGAACTCTTCTCTCAAACCTTTGCCTCTAACTCTACACTGGACGATTCCGGCTCTGTTCCTCCAACTCCACCCCCCTCTGACTTACTTATGTCTGCCATCAGAATCTCTTCAAAGGAAGTATTTTCTGCCCTCTCTGGCCTTAACACTCGGAAGGCGTACGGACCTGATGGGATTCCTCCTGTTGTTCTCAAGAACTGTGCTTCCGTGCTGACACCCTGCCTAGGCAAACTGTTCCGTCTATGTCTATCATTTAACACTTTTCCTTCTTGCTGGAAGTTTGCTCTGATCCAACCTGTTCCGAAAAAAGGAGACTGTTCCCAACCCTCCAACTATCGCCCTATTGCTCTGACCTCATGTCTATCTAAAGTCTTCGAATCTATTCTTAACCTCAAAATTCATAAGCACCTTATTTGTCATGACCTTCTTTCAGATCGCCAGTATGGTTTCCGTCAGGGACGTTCTACTGGCGATCTTCTATCCCTCCTCTCTGATTCATGGTCATCCTCCTTTCGGAACTTTGGTGAAACTTTTACTGTTGCCCTCGACATATCCAAAGCTTTTGATAGAGTCTGGCACAAAGCTTTAATCTCCAAACTGCCCTCATTCGGTTTCTATCCCTCTCTCTGCACCTTTATCTCTGATTTCCTTTATGACCGTTCTATAGCTGCTGTTGTAGACGGTCACTGTTCTTCTTTCAAGACTATCAATAGTGGTGTTCCTCAGGGTTCTGTTCTATCACCCACCCTCTTTCTTTTGTTAATTAATGACCTTCTTAACTGTACCTCTTCCCCTATCCACTCCTATGCTGATGATTCCACCCTACACTACTCCACTCATTTTGACAACCGTCCATCCCAGCAGCTCCTCTCCACATCACGTGATGATGCAGTAGCACGCCTGACTTCTGATCTTTCCCTCATCTCTAACTGGGGCAGAGAGAACCTTGTTGTTTTCAATGCCTCAAAAACACAGTTCCTTCATCTTTCAACTCGTACTAATCTTCCTGATGTCTATCCCCTCTCCTTTAACGATACACAACTTGACCTTTCCTCTTCTCTTAATATTCTTGGAGTCTCTTTCTCTCATAATCTCTCCTGGAGAGATCACATTACCTCTCTTACTAAAATCGCCTCAAAGAAGTTAGGTGTGCTGCGCAGATTCCGTGAATACTTCACCCCCGCACAGTTACTGTCTCTGTACAAGGGTCTCATCCGCCCCTGTATGAAGTATGGCTCTCATGTGTGGGGGGGGATCAACCTTCAGAACACTACTGGACAAGGTGGAATCAAAGGCCTTTCGTCTCATCAACTCTCCTCCTCTTACTGATTCACTACAACCTCTCTCTCTTCGCCGCAGTGTTGCATCACTTTCTCTCTTCTATCGCTATTACACTGGACATTGCTCTTCTGAACTCTCTCAATGTATGTTTCCTCCCCTCAGGAGAACATGCAACACTCGTCAAGCCTCTCGTTCTCACCCATTTTCTGTCCAACTCCCTCATGCAAGAGTTAACCGGTACTCTCAGTCTTTCATATACACAACTGGTTAACTCTGGAACACTCTACCTTCATCCATCTTTCCACCTTACTACGAATTATGTACCTTCAAACGCAATGTGTCAGGGCATCTCGAACGAAATTGGACATGATTTTGGAGCACTCACTCATTGTACTATGTAGATGAGGACGGTAAGCGGGCCTGTGGTCTTTGTCCTCATCTTTATTAATAAAAAAAAAAAAAAAAAAAAAAAAAAAAACTTTCTCGGACACATTTGCCCAGGCAAACGGGGTCCCCCAGGGGAGTGTTCTGTCTCCAACCTTGTTTCTATGTATGATAAATAACATTCTATCAGCTCCTCGAAATCTTAAATACTCACTGTATGCTGACGACTGTGCAATATGGCATTCCAGCCATTGTGCACAGTTTTCGGCAACTCAAATTCAATTGGCACTGGATTCGATCCATAATTGGGGCCTCCAGTGGCGTTTTAAGTTTCAATTAGAAAAAAGTGTAGGGGTTATTTTCACTCATAGGAAGACGTTCGGTTGACCATGGGTGGAAACCCCCTACCTATTCAAAATTCAACTAGATTTCTTGGACTGATTTTGGACAGTCGACTGACATGGACTTGCCATGTCAGTCAGTTAAAAACTAAATGTTTAAAAGCACTTAAATGCATTTCTGGTACCAAATGGGGAGCAGATAGGAAGTCTTTGTTAATGCTATATAAATCCCTGATCAGATCTAGAGTAGATTATGGGTCAATAGTGTATGGTTCGGCATCTGAGTCGGTACTTAAAGGTTTGGATGTTGTGCAGAATGCGTGTTTGCGTGTGTGTCTTGGAGCCCTACGTTGCACTCGAATCGAGTGTCTAGAGGTGGAGTCACAAGTGCCTCCCCTCCGTCTAAGACGAGACCAACTCATGTTAACATACTTCGCTAAAAAAGCCAGGGCGCCGAGTCATCCAGCCGGCAATGCCTTGCTTCGGCAACTTCACCCGTGGGGCCATGGCGTCAGGCCCATGGCAGAGGGACCGAGTCATCCGTCCGGGAACCCCTGCGGGGGCACTGGCGTTAGGCCAAGGGACACCAGGCCCGATGTTTCTATTCCCGGGGAGCCGATTCAACCTCCCGGGGGTGCCTTTTTGCGCCTACAGCTGGGGGCCCATGGCGATAGGCCCCTGGAAGGGCCAAGTTATCCGCCTAGGGGTCGCACGGCCCCGGAGGGCACTGGCGTTAGGTCCCTCAGAGCAAGACTCTATGACCTTGTAGAGTGCGTCGGTATAGAATTATCAACAATCGATTCCCTGATTCTAGTAAATATTGCACCCTGGGTAATACCCCCTTTTATTTGTGTGGAATCCTGGTTACCAGGGGTTAAATCTCAAGTGCCGGAGGTGGAGGTACACCAGAGGTTTTGTGAGATAATTGTCAAACATCTTTCTTATTTCTATCTGTATACCGACGGGTTCAAGATGGATGAATGTTTGGGTGCGGGTGTATGGTCGCATGAATGGTAGTTAAGATTCAGACTGCCGAATCATACATCTATTTTTCTTGCTGAATTATTTGCTATAGATAAAGCTTTGGATTTTGCCCTATCGACGACCCACGATTTGATAGTCATATTTACTGATTCCTTAAGTTCACTTAAAGCTATTAAATCTTTGAATACAACTAACAATGAAATACAGGGTAATATCATTAGTAAGCTGTTTAGTGCCAATAAATTGATCAAGTTAATATGGGTACCATCACATTATGGAATCTATGGTAATGAACAGGCTGACAAACTAGCAGGGTCGACTATTGATCTGGACCTTAGCATAGTCCGTACGGATCTCAGGTGTTTTGTCTCTCTCATAAAATCTAAAATTCATCTCCTGTGGCAAAGGCAGTGGACCTGACTAGACATCAATAACAAGTTTAAAGCAGTGATTGAACCCTGGGCTACGTCGTCCTGGCGTAGTCGAAGGGATGAGGTGGTGTTTGCCCGACTTAGGGTCAACTCCACATGGTTTACTCATATGGAACATCATATTAATTAACAAACAATTTCCACCTCAGTGCACATCTTGCAACTGTATCATGTCGTTAGCACATGTCCTTATTTATTGCAGTCAGTATGATAACCAAAGAGTTAAATAGGACCGTTCGCATTAAGAAAAAAGCTGCCACATACTACCAGATTTTTACATTTCGTTTTTTATAAAAGGTACAATGAAATTAGCTCACCACAGGCACCCGGTTATGATATTATACCAACAACATTATTTTGATTCACTTAAGAACATAAGAGTACCTATCTAAGAGCTCACATAATAATTTGTGATGTTTTTTATGTTGTTCTTTGGTGTTGGTTGTATAAGGCCCAGCTTGAAGATTTATTGATTTTACATATGTATTGAAGTATAATATTAACTATTGTTATAAATAAATGCTCTCATGAGTCAATAGCAAAGTGATTAATATGAAAATAAAGCATTTTTTGTCATCGGGGGTACAAGCGTATAGAACACTGATTCGGTGAAGAGAGGTTTCAATTCATATATACGGAGATATTTAACTATTTTTAAGGCAATTATTCATTGATATTAGTATAAAATATTTTTGTTAAGAGGTAGTTTGTGTATATGTGCTTGTATAAAAATATTCCAACCACCATAACCATCGCGAGAAATGTATGTATTTTATATAGGGTAACAAACGATAATTATGATTTAAAAAGTATATTAGTATTTATACGAACACACACCTTAGCAGTTCCATTGATATCACTATGAAGTCAAATGATCCAGTTAATCGACAGTGTAATGAAACAGAATAATTTAGTGTTGGTTTCTTGCCAGTTTAATGGCTGAAAAAGCTATAGTCACGTAGTACCCCGTACTGTCTGCTGCTCTCGAAGATGGCTAGCGTATGAACGAATATCAACAAACATCAGATTGAGTCTTGTATCTTCATCTTCATCTTATATTGAAGCCTTCTTTGTCGATTGTAATAAATCACACGAGGGAAAATCATTCCCAGTAGAAACAGTCACCACCACCAAGCCGATACTACTACGAGAACACATCATACATCACTTGGTTGCTGTGTTTGTTATTGTTTTGACTGTTAAGCATGTCGTACTGTAGGCAGCAAGTATCTGCTGAAATAATTTATTTTTATGTTATTACCTTTGTTGGTGGTCACTTGTAACATTTATATTACATTAAAAATCAAGAAATATTCACATGTATATATAAAACGGATGAATGTTTATCCATTGAGACACACACACCAAAAATAGTACAGCACAATAAAACACCTCAAACTATATTACTAGCTCATTATTATGCACTTTAACGTCTTTATGATGTTTACTGGAATACTAAAATCATAGTAAATACGTTATTTTAACGAAGAAGGGTCTATATGCAATTTGTCGATGTACCCAATAAAAAAAAATAATAATAAAAAAATCTGGAAGTATGTGGTGTCGACCGCTAGATCCACGCTTAATGCGAACGGTCCTATTGAAACAATATTTCCAACTTAAAAAACTTGCTTTCACCATCAATAATTTACTATCTGATGACAAAAATATTCTAAACAAACTGCTCTACTTTCTGAGGGAGACAAAACTTTATGACCTTAAATAAATTGATAGAATAAAATGGATTCCAATGGCTTAATGTCCTTTGACTATATGTCGCTGGTCGATAGCCAATAAATCCAACAAGTAAGTAAGTAAGTCCGAGGCAGAAGAATCTTCAACTCTCACTCCATCACTTACCATCTCTGTTCGATATTATATCAATATATATCAGTTCGCCATAACTGTTCTTGACATCTCTGTTCGTGTTCGAGTGGAGACTTAAAGCTCTCTCTTCATTATTTACCATCTTTGTTGTGTTCGTTATACTTGCTCTTGACATCTCTGTTCGAGTGGAGACTTAGAAACTCTCTCTCTCCATTATTTACTATCTTTGTTGTGTTCGATATATCAGTTTATAATCTCTGTTCGTGTTCGAGTGGAGACTTAAAAAACTCTCTCTACCACCTTGGTTATGTTCGTTAAACTTGCTCTTGTCATCTTTGTTCGTGTTCGACCTAGAATATTACAGTCACTCCTCATCTTTCATCAACACTAGACCTTTGTGAAACACTGTGGATATTACTACTGCTAGTCGGGTATCTGCGTGTACTTACTTTTCCGTGCATACTTCATAAATACTGTGACCTTATACCTAGCTCAGGTTCACTTTAAGCAGTATCTTACTTCCACGTGCGTACTTCATATATACTATATCCTTATACCTAGCTTAGGTTCACTTTAAGCAGTATCTTACTTTTACGTGCGTACTTCATATATACTGGGTCCTTATGCCTAGGTTGGGTTTACTTTAATCAGTATCTTATTTTATGGACCTACTTCATACTTCTATACTGTATCCTTATCCCTAGCTTAGGTTCACTTTAAGCAGTATCTTACTTTTATGTGCATACATCATATATACTGTGTCCTTATGCCTAGCTTGGATTTACTTTAATCAGTATCTTATTTTATGAACCTACTTCATAATTCTATACTGTATCCTTAATCAGTATCCTACTTTTACGTGCATGCTTCATAATTATATACTGTGACCTTATACCTAGCTTAGGTTTCCTTTAATCATTATCTTACCTTTACGTGCATACGTGCACTTTAAGCAGTATCTTACTTCAACGTGCGTACTTCATAATTATATACTATATCCTTATACCTATCTTAGGTTTACTATAATCAGTATCTTACTATTGCGTATGTACTTACATTAAACTGCATCCATATATCTTAGCTTATACCTAGTTTGGTATCTTTAGCAATGCACCCACGACTAGGGTAGTGATTCAAGTGACTCGTTAACAGTAACCATTGGTCTTGCATATTGAGTGTTGTATCTATGTTCGTTAATTATATTAAAAGTTTTTACCAAACCCTTTACTTCATCCTATCATAGGTCAATTATATCCCTTAAATAGTATAATCTATCAGTACTATTTTTGCTTACATACCTGGTTTCTGGGTGAGTTTCCTATCAGTGAACCTAACTTGCCTTATCCAATACATTTTAATTATATAAGTTCTACTATAGGAACCACCCTTGTACTGGATAAGTAACACTACTCATGCATTCATCGAGGTATGCATACACTTCGATCCCTGCAAACATTCACATCTTCTCTTTGTTAACAATCATATAAAGCTCTACTTATACAATTTTGATTTGATTGATGGATATTGGACGCCGCAACATGGATGTCCTATAGCTCTCATCAGTTGTGCCATGTTAACATGTTAAAGCAGTACTACCGCCCTTTGAAGACTCCAGTGACAACACAGCATGTTGTGGCTGTGGAAGTAGAAGCTGATGATGTGGCAGATGTATCCTGTGAATTTCAAGAGTGTAGTTGGGTGGACAACGAGGAAGCAGAGACGACTCTTCGGGACAAGGTGTCACATTTACCTCCAGAGCAAGTGGCGCAGTTGTTGAAGCTGATGTCGAACTACAGCAAGGTGTTCGCCAGTGTTCCCGGAAGGACTGACTGGACTCAACACGACGTGGACGTGGGCGAGGCTACGCCAGTTAAGCTGCCGCCCTATCGAGTCAGCCCACGCCATATCGAAGTTTTGCGGAAGGAGCTGAAATATATGTTGGACCACAACTGGATAACACCGTGTGCAAGTGCTTGGAGTTCCCCTGTGACATTGCAGCCTAAGTCTGATGGTTCTGCTCGGTTCTGCATTGATTACAGGAAAGTGAACGCCTTGACGAAGACTGACACGTACCCGTTGCCACGCCTAGAGGACTGCATTGACCAAGTGGGATCCTCTTGTTTTATCACCAAGATTGACCTGAAACAGGGATTTTGGCAAGTACCTCTGACAGACCGAGCAAAGCAGATCTCATGCTTTGTGGCCGATGGGCAAACGTACCAGTGTAACGTGTTGCCGTATGGTATGAAGAATGCACCAGCCACCTTCCAACGGCTCATGAATGCTGTGGCTGGCGGTATCAGGAATTGTGTTGTATACATCGACGACGTCGTGGTCTTCACTGACACTTGGGACCACCACCTCCAAGTGCTGCAGCAGTTACTGTCTCGCTTACAGGATGCCAACCTTGTTATCAATGTCAAGAAAAGCGACTTTGTGTGTGCCCGTGTGCAGTACCTAGGGTATGTGGTAGGAAATGGTTTAGTCTGCCCGCCTAGTTCGAAGGTGGAGGCCATACAAGATTTCAAGAGGCCTCAGAACAGACGGGAACTCAGACACTTCTTGGGATGTATTGGGTACTACAGGCGATTCTTGAAAAACTTCGCGACTGTAGTGGCACCCTTGACAGAGTTACTTAGAAAAGAGGTCAAGTATGAATGGACAAACGAGTGTGAGGAAAGTTTTGAAAGTGCCAAGGGCATACTCGTTCATTATCCCGTAATGACCGCACCTAACTTTGACAAGTCATTTGCACTAGCAATTGACGCTAGCAATGTGGGAGCAGGAGCTGTGTTGATGCAGGAGGACGAGCAGGGAGTGGAGCATCCTGTCTCGTATTTCAGTAAAAAGTTCTCCACCAGTCAGAAGAACTACTCAGTTATAGAGAAGGAACTCCTAGCCCTGATCCTCGCAAAGCAACACTTTGCTGTGTATATACCTGCATTTGGACCATTACTTAAGGTGTACACTGACCATCACCCTCTGAAGTATTTGAACAGTATGGGGGCCAAGAACCAAAGGCTTACCCGTTGGAGTTTGTTCCTCCAACAGTATCATTTAGACGTACAGTTGCCTCCACTTGTAGCGACCCCAGTCTCAGGTGTGTGTAGCGACATGTGGCACCACTGTGTTTGTTTACTATTGGTCAGAGTCAGTGAATGGACTCGACTAACCCTCGCTATAGTCTCCATATGGATGCTATATAAGTAGAATTGTCTATCAAAAAATGCATACGTTTCCAACATCAATTCAAATACAACAGAAACTAAAAAAATATAAAATATAAAACTCAATTTGCATTGTTTTATGCGAAAAAAACCGCGTAGCGAGGTGTAACTTCTGACAGGAAGGAAGGGAGAGGGTAGTGGGAAACGGGGGATATGGGGATGTGCGTGTCGGTGTTAAGTTGTGATGCTTCGAGACTTCTTATTCTGTGAAACAATCCACAAAACCGCATATTTTAGCTAACATTTAATAAAATTGTATTGACCAATATTTAAGTGCTCTCCAATTAAAGTTAGAAGGGATATATATATATATATATATATATATATATATATATATATATATATATATATATATATATATATATATATATATATATATATATATATATATATATATATATATATATATATATTATATATATATATATATATATATATATATATATATATATATATATATATATATATATATATATATATATATATATATATATATATATATATATATATATATATATATATATATATATATATATATATATATATTAAAATAGGCCAAAGGTGTTTCACTGGCATCCAGTGTCTAAAAGAATTCCTGTTTGACAATTATTTGACTTACAGGTCATGTGATTTACATCAAAATGATCGATGTTATATTCTCACTTTGCTGAAATAATTTCATAACGTTGTAATAATAGAAAAATAAATAATTATCTCGATCACACACATGATGAACGACGTGAGCAGTTATTACACAGGGATTTGACTCTTATTGCTTGCCAACAGTGGTTCTTAAAAAAAAATCCAGTAATACAGTTGATGTAACAGATATTTATTTGTATTACTTATGGTAGCGTAAAACATATTTATGCCACATGGGATTCTGTGAACTATGCATGCCGCTGGTTCATTCACATGGGTTAGAATTAATTAGTCTATTACCAAAGTTCCTATTACCAAAGTTCAATGCCAACCCTCCACCACCACTACTACCGAACTTCACAAAATATCCTCAGGGTTTGAAACTAATCCACGTCATCCGGTCGTTTTAGACAAGGTCACCGATAAGGGTTGAATCTCGTTATAATGATACATGATAAGGAAACCGCTATCTGCTTTCCTTATCCTTTATCGATCGTTATTCATCATAGAATATATAGGTGGAATGGTTTTTTTTGGTGATCAGCACAGAAGTAACCAATCACAGGCCAGTATCATTATGGGAGATAGCCAATCATAATATTAGCAAAGGTATTGAGGCCACCACCGAAAGTCTAACAAATTAGACTCCATCTCGACTTAGCCTAGGTAAGACATGAATCGTCACGACAGCCAGCTTGTTTTAAGAGGTCGGATTGTTGGACTGAAGGAAAGTGGGTTGAGCATACGGGCCATCGCTCATCGACTTGGCATCTCCACTTCGACAGTGAAAAGGTGGACCCGACGGTTTGAGGAAAGCGGAAACCTGTGCAACCAGGGTATGTATTGAAATTTTGTTTGTTGACATTTATGTGCAAAATACTATACCTAACAATCTGTGCACAACATTATCCATTACACGGAATGATAATTACCTATATAGAGGGTTTCGAAAGTCTTTCACCCGACTTTGGGATTAATATCCAATAAAATAAACCCAGTTTATTCTTTAGCGAAGTGCATACACAATGAAATTAAAAATAAAGGCATATGACTGGCCGCGCCACCCTGTAGTTGGCTATCTTTGCTTTTACAGATGGTTACATAATGAACTGACTTGGACTAACACATTGTTTAAAAAACCTTGTTTTTTTTTATTAACATTATTTCCTAAGTCTGAAGGAATTTTGAAGCACCCTGTCAATGTATAGCCAATCAACATCCCCCAAGGACGATCTAATCTCATGGAAGAGGCAACACACACAAATACAAGTCCAGATTGTATATTAACTTATTTGTATTTAAACGAAACCTTTGCTCCTACAGCGAAAAGACCACGTCCCCGGGTAACAACACCAGAGGAGGATGTTAGAATTCGGCGTGCCCCGACGGAAACCCGCTTCACGACGGCAACAGCCATTAGAGAAGCATTGAACTTGAATGTGTCTGCAACTACTGTTCGCAGACGCCTACATGAAGCGGGGATCCACCACAGGGTTCCAGCAACAAAGGAACGACTCACAGCTGCACACCGTGCCGGGAGGCTGGCCTTCGCCAACCAGTATGTCGGCCATGATTTAGATTTTTGGTCAAGGGTCGTTTTCACTGACGAAAAGACCTTCAATTCCTTCAATCATGGCAGACTACATGTGTGGAGGGAAAATAACACAAGGTAAGATATAATATGTATTTTTGGAAGAAAACCTTTCCCTATATTACTGAATAACATTACATGCAGGACATCATTATACTATAGTAAATTTTCGTGTAATCAAAGTTCATTATTACATATAAACTGCTGTAATATAACCCTACATGTCAGGATGTAATACTTAACGGTAGCATGAATGAATAATCTTAATGGGTCAAAATGGGTATGTAGCCGGTTACATAATTAAGTTCAAACTCCACGTTGTATCAGAGTCGACTTAAATTAACCCACCTTAAAAATACTCTTATAGGTAATCGTCCATATTACCATTTCAAGTGAAAACAGTGGTTTTACCAAATACAAAAGCATTTTTAATCTCGAATTACCCACATTAGATAACTTTTATGACGGTGATGTTAAACTGGTTATTCTCCATTTAATCAAGAAGAGAATCCCCCCCTAAAATAAAAACTGCACAAAACATTAAGTTCTGTTGTGCTCCTTCACATATATGGAGCTCTTTTAATCCTCCAAACTATACCACGAAGCAAATAATCTCGTATTTTTTAAAGGGGATTTGTTTCGTGGCATAGTTTGGAGAATTCAAAGAGCTCCATTTCACCAATAATTTCCCTTTAATAATTTTCGCTAATTGTTCCATCACATGCCTGTTCAGGATAAAATATAAGATTATGATGTTGTAGGACGTTTATCAAAGTGTTTGTCGTTCTGTCCTTTGGGCAGTATTTTCATGAACTTAGCCTGGTGCTAGTACAGGAAATATAGCGGTATTGAATATCCCTATAATTTTAACATGTGCAAGTAGAATGTTGCTTATAATAACTAAAAGTTGGTGTTTATTAAGAGTTACTTATTGTTTGGTTTGTATTTTAGTATTAATTTCCTATCATATTTAACTCTTATTGTTGTTATTTTAATTTACTATTAGTTTCGTATCATACAGGCGAGGTATTGAAAGTTCCTTTTCTAGAGTCTTACTTAATATAGTAATATTAAGTTATTATAATTGGTATTTCCCAACTTCACATGGGTAAAACAACATAGTAAGACCTTCATTATTGGCAGGTATGAAACTCACAACATCTACGAGGAAGAACGTAGTGGTCATACCACGTGCAATGTGTGGGGCTGAATCTGCAGACACGGAATGGGAGATGTCACCAAGATCGAAGGAAAATTCACCGCAGCCGCCTATATTGATATTCTTGAAAAAAATTTCATCCCCTCCCTTCAGGAAAATAATTACCCTTTCCCACCAGGCCCAATCATATTTGTGCAGGACAAGTTCCCAGTCCACACCGCCCGTATAGTCAAAGATTGGTTTGCAGATCAACAGAACATACAGCTGCTGGAACTGCCAAGCAAGGGATGTGATTGCAACCCAATTGAACACATTTGGGCCAACATGGTCAACACCTGGGAGCCTGAGCTTGAGCGAACAGGGGAGCAGCTGATGGCACTTACTCAACGCCAGTGGGAACTGTTCCGAGCCAGGCCCCAGGAAGTCCGGAACCTCGTCTCCTCTATGCCCGACAGGTTAAGGGCAGTTATTGATGCAGAGGGTGGCTGGACACATTATTAAGCTTTTTGGTGTAATAAAAATAATTTGGTTCATGAATTTTGAGTATTGATATCCTTAAAGAAATTAGGAGGTTTATTTCTCGTGCATAAATAAATTGTGTGATCACGTATGAGAGATTTGCAAATATTGAAACCCAATACGTGTCGCAGAGATGGCAACCTAAAAAGAGCACTCTAAACCATTGGCAAAGGCTGAACAATGTTCAATACAATTTCATTTAATAATGTTTATATCTAAATGATAATTTTTTTCAAGGACTCCAAAACTGTTCAGTCTCAGAGTGGTGGCTCGCCATGATGTAGACAATGAAAATCTATTCTAATATCACTGTGGTGATTTCCTTACAGGAATATTGCCTACTATGTTGAAAACAACACAATGATAGTTTTGGCATTCCTTCAACTTTTCATCCTTTTCTTCTTTCTTGTCAGTCTTCTCTATCACGTCCTACAGTCTTACTGGCCTTGGCCGGTATTCATCCTTCTACCCCCAATCGATCGATGAATCACAGTGGTGTGTGAGAAATCCAATAAAACAGAACATACAGATTTGTATTGGAATAATTTCCTAACCATATTATAATATTTCCTGTCTAAGGGCTATCACTCCGGAAAATATAGTAGTATGAGAATCTGGCAAACATTGGGCATAATCCTGAACAGACAAGCAACCCAAATTTAACTCCTTTGCAGAGGCAATATAATTTTTTTTCTTTCCACCTTTCTTTATAAAAGTTAGTCTAATATAATCTCCCTTTTCAAATCTTCAGAATGAATCTCCCTATCATTACCACCAACACCGATGCCAAGTTTAATGAAAAATGGTATATTTATTTTGTAACCGATAACAGATTTATATTGAACAAATAATTTATATATCATTGCATGATCGCAATCACAAAAGAGTTACACAGGGGGGGAGGCACGCGAAGCGAGCCTAAGCTGTTGGGAGAATTGTTTTAGAAATATGAGCAATCACCGGTGCAATTTGAAACTACTTATAAAGGAAAATTTTATAATTTGCATTTCTTCCCCCAACCCTTCGTGACACCCAGAAAAAAAAACAAATTACCCCATTGGGGGTCAAAACCCCCCTGGTTAAGAACCGCTGCACTAGAGCTAGGCAGTTTAAATTAAACAAAGTTAAATGAGCAGGGAAAGAGCATGAGACTATTTTTATGAATATCATATGGTTTCTTTTGTCGCTATAGTCCATGCGCAATATTCCCTTAATTAGGCCCTCGCTACTCACAGCTGCGCTAAATTTGGGGAAAATGCAGCAGAGCATATTCTGCTCCATATCCACCTTGCACTAGTCCCCTGCTACGACTACGAGTAATTAACACTACCAGGTCTATTTTTCTCTTGTATTAATCTCACGCAAAGTTAATAATTCCTTGTTATGGGTAAGGAATGATTAGATTATACTTTAAAATTGATAAAGGGTAAGGAAAGCAGATAGCGGTTTCCTTATCATGTATCATTATAACGAGATTCAACCCTTATCGGTGACCTTGTCTAATACGACCGGATGACGTGGATTAGTTTCAAACCCTGAGGATATTTTGTGTAAAACAAGGTGCTTTGGACTTAATACTATCCTGGTGCTTGTGCATCAATGCAGTGGATGTTTATTTGCTTGCTCCGGCAGCACTCTACATTTGTTCTCCTGTTGGTCCACATTTTCCTCTTTTTTTTTGTCAGGCTGCATAAAACACTCCTCAATAAAGATATAAACATTGAATTGAATGGATGTTTTCAGCGTAGTAGTTCAATCTGGATCTCCTTCATGCTGCTGTGAATGAATTGAATGGTTAAAGTTAAGTCAGTATTTATAAGGAAACCATAAGTTTGCATGAATGTGAATAATTCTGACCCAGATAGATGTAGACTTATTACTGAATTCCGTGCAATAAACAGATATCACTAACATTATCCCACCAGTACCGTTCCAGCAATATATCATCTAAAACATTGACTACATGAGTAATCCTTGTTTTGTGTGCGTGTGTGTGTGAAGTTCGGTAGTAGTGGTGGTGGAGGGTTGGCATTGAACTTTGGTAATAGACTAATTAATTCTAACACATGTGAATGAACCAGCGGCATGCATAGTTCACAGAATCCCATGTGGCATAAATATGTTTTACGCTACCATAAGTAATACAAATAAATATCTGTTACATCAACTGTATTACTGGATTTTTTTTTAAGAACCACTGTTGGCAAGCAATAAGAGTCAAATCCCTGTGTAATAACTGCTCACGTCGTTCATCATGTGTGTGATCGAGATAATTATTTATTTTTCTATTATTACAACGTTATGAAATTATTTCAGCAAAGTGAGAATATAACATCGATCATTTTGATGTAAATCACATGACCTGTAAGTCAAATAATTGTCAAACAGGAATTCTTTTAGACACTGGATGCCAGTAAAACACCTTTGGCCTATTTTAATATATATATATATATATATATATATATATATATATATATATATATATATATATATATATATATATATATATATATATATATATATATCCCTTCTAACTTTAATTGGAGAGCACTTAAATATTGGTCAATACAATTTTATTAAATGTTAGCTAAAATATGCGGTTTTGTGGATTGTTTCACTGAATAAGAAGTCTCGAAGCATCACAACTTAACACCGACACGCACATCCCCATATCCCCCGTTTCCCACTACCCTCTCCCTTCCTTCCTGTCAGAAGTTACACCTCGCTACGCGGTTTTTTTCGCATAAAACAATGCAAATTGAGTTTTATATTTTATATTTTTTTAGTTTCTGTTGTATTTGAATTGATGTTGGAAACGTATGCATTTTTTGATAGACAATTCTACTTATATAGCATCCATATGGAGACTATAGCGAGGGTTAGTCGAGTCCATTCACTGACTCTGACCAATAGTAAACAAACACAGTGGTGCCACATGTCGCTACACACACCTGAGACTGGGGTCGCTACGAGTGGAGGCAACTGTACGTCACGTGAGAGGTATAGATAATGTGATAGCAGATTGTCTATCTAGAAGTTGAATGTTTTGTATTTTGAATTTTTGCATGTTGCACATAGCCTTTGTAAACTTAAGAACGAATCTTCCAGAGGAATATTCTTTCTTGGGTGGGGGCGTGTTACGTGTGCCTGAATTATTATTATTATTATTATTATTATGTGTATGTATTGATAGGTTGTAACTTTTGACTGTAAAGGAGTAGAGTGGTAGTGAGGCGGCCTACGAATATCAGTGTGTAAGAAGTTGGCTTGCCTGTTTTACTCCGTTTTCTTTGCGTACTGATGTTATAAGGGCGAGAATGGCATGGCTTGTTATACTTCCCAAAGTTACCTCCCCCTTTCCCCTTGTGGTGGGAAAATCGTCTGATTTTATTCTTACTGACTACCAGTAGTAGTTGAGTAATGAGAGCATGGGTGATGAGTGCTTAAGTCTATGTCAGCAGAACAGTTCGGAGACGTTCCTTTGACTCTTTGTCTCGCGTCAGTATATAAGAGAAAGATAGAGTATTAGAGTAGCTGTGAGTTAGATACTGGCCAGACTCGGGACGGGAGACATGTGTGTGTTTTTGTAAGTGAATTGAGTGTGTCAAAACCTGAACCTGGGTATATGTTTGGACGGTCTTAGGGTTGTGCTATCATTCTTTCACATAGGCTGGGTTTGTAATTACTTAACAATTCATAACTCTGATAGTCAGATTAATGTCACCCAGTGCTACTTTATTCTGTTGATAGCTAACGTCGGGGCAAGAGTAGCCTAGCGACGAGTACAGTATCTTATCTATACCCTCCGTCCGTATTAATATTCACAAAGATCTTAGGGCAGTAGTCATTGTCACTATCAAATACATTGGTGCACCGCATCATCTTATCTTTGCAGTGAGTATTCCCCACAATCAGAGAACTTTTGCCTCAAAATCTACTTTGGCAGCACCAGTTGTATTGAAAGTAACATAGCACCAATTATACCTACAGTCACTGTCATAAGTGATTCAGATACGAAGAATCACTTCAAACACTTAAAAATGGAGTGAATAGCACCATAGGAAAGAGATGAAGTACAATAACGTGTCAAAACCGCTAACAGGACCGAGCGCTGGTCATCACGGGCGGGGTACCTCTTCCCCCAAGGGGCCACTCGTTTTAAAAAAGCAGCCCCAAAGGCTCGAAAGTTCGCCCATGACGGTATTGAGGCCCCCTTCCCAGCATCACCAGGCCCAGACAATCATACATACAACGGCTACGAGAGAAAGGTCTCTCTGAAGGGGAGCACTATTGGCCCATATTGAAAACCCAATGCATGGGAACCATTTAGTCTGGTCTCTCACTGTGGTAATCGGGGTAGAGCAGGAGCCACAGCCCCATTTAGTCTAGCTCGCAAGGTCTCAGAGACACCCACCATGTCAAGGCGGTTCCCATTGGGAGGCCCTCTTTTAAGAACATGTCTTAACTCACATGGAGTCTCTCCCTGTCTAAACTGATGGGTCAAATTCTGGTGCTGGAGTTGGTTTTGGAGTTGTCTTTCCTGACTTTTGATGTAGCGGCAGGCTTCCTTCTGTCATGTCAATTTTTACTGCTGAGCTCTCGGCCATTTTATATGCCCTCCAAGTGATTTTTACACTCCCTCAGCCTTCTTTTGCTAGTTTTAGCAATTCCTGTAGTGCCTTGTAGGCATTGTGCAGTGTTAACTTTTTCCATCCTCAGGTGTTGGCCATTCTTGAGTGGCTTGTCCTTCTGGGTCTTCGTGGCCGTCACATTTTGTTGGGTCTTGGTTCATTTGGGGGTCGATGGGAATGAGCGGACTCACACCCTGGCTAATACTGCAGTCTCCAATTCTCGGCCTCCTGCCGGGCATCATCTCATTCCTGCAGTGGACCTTCGACCCTACATAGATGCTACCGTCCATTCCTCCTTGTAGGACAGATAGGACGCCGTCGGGGCTAATAAGCTCCGCGACATTCGCCAGCGCCTTGGTTTGTGGAGCTACAGCGGCCTGTCCCGCCGGTTAGAGACCCTATATAGAGAGACTGGACGGCCAAAATTTTTGCTGCTCGCTGAAGGGCTGATTAAATCGGGCTCCATTTTTGCTCTTTCTCTTCTCTGCGTACTAGCTGGTTTGACACAATATATATTTTGCCATGACTATGTTGCGTGACTAATTACTCGTTTGAATGTTGTTATATTTACACAATATCTTCTTTATATAAACCAGCAAAGATATTTTTTAATCGATTTTCGACTCAACATAAATATTCCTTGAAAACTTCCCTAAGTCTTACAGAATGCCGAGCTGTATGGTGACGAATCTGTACTAAAATACTGTACTTAACCATTTATTGTGACAATAAATTCCCTAATATTTATATTTATATGAACAATATGTAAATAGTAGTGTGTAAATGTTGGTAATACACCTACGGAAACCACTTTCATTCAAAAATTAATTAAATTAACCGTAGTATTAAAGGTTTTACAGATATACTAAACACATTGACTACTACTGTCGTCATCAGTGTTGCCAGGTCTGCTTGTCGAAATTTCCCTAACTTTAACATCAGAATTTCCCTTTTTACCTCAATTATTCCGTGTTTACTCTTGAACACTGACGGTCTTTTTGGTTTTTCGCCTGATAGAAAATTCCCTGTTTACTCTTGAACAATCTTTAATTATAATCTCCATGTTTGGACTTCAATATTCCCTAAAACAGAAATTTCCCTGCTCCTGGTAACACTGGTCGTCTTTCAGTCAACCGTCTTGGTTTAGTAGCGTCGTCTGGCAACTCATCACGTCCGATTATGCTTTAAATAACGCATATATGACGTATAATAGTATTTATAACTTCAGGGATCTTATTGATGTAAAAAATATATACCTGTATAATGCATATGGAAAGAATACGACTTTGGTCAACATTTTGCTCATGAATGTCAACAATAGATTACTAACTGGTAGTATCTAGTAACTATACATTTTTCCTATACTAACTTGAAAGGTATCGTGGAAAATTCGAGATGAGCAAACATGGCGGCCGTCCAGTCTCTCTTGTATAGGGTCTCTACCGCCAGTGGGAGACCGCTCTTATCCGTGTCTGCATTGGCCACACATTATTGACTTGTGGCTTTTTAATGGAGAAGGTTTACCCTCCCTACTGTGATTATTGTCTAGTCCCTTTGACAGTGCGGCATCTTATTTCTGGGTGTCACAGCCTTGGTAACCTGCGTCGCATGCAACTCTCCAAGTACCGGGTGGGTGACGGTTCTTACCGCCTCTCCCAGGTGCTCGGGGAGGAGCCTTTTAGTGTGGGAGGGAACACCCTTTCCTATGTGGAGGAGGCTGGCCTTCTCCACAAATTATTCTTTGACAATTATGATTTTTAGATGGTTTGATATATTTTTGTCTTTAGTTATGATACTCTTAAAATTTTACTAAGTCGACGGGTTCTTTCAGTAAAATTATGCTTTTTAGTTTGTGTATTTTTTTATCATACTGTCTATCCCCTTCTGGGTAATGATTATTTAAAGTATGTTCATGTTTTATTAATTATGTAGATGACCATTTTATGTTGGACGGCATATGACCCTAGTTGCATAAAAAATCAATCAATCAAGTATACATATTGGTCTCCAAATATAATAATGAAGGAGTTACTGGCACCTTTAGGATTTGATAGCTATCTTAACGTCTTCTTGAAAATAAGACCTTACATATGGTCAAACTGTGGTATACTTTTGATATGTTAGTAGGCAGATTTTATACTACAATAAACAGTTGAGAAACCTTTTTTAGATATTTTTTTTTAGAATCAAACCATGTTTTCAGTCGACTAACACCTGCTTCACTGGCATTGACGTTAGGTACAGTTGGCTCCACTCCCGCGTTTTTCCCCTCGCGTTGCCAATGTTGTGCCAGATAGAAATTCGAATCCCGATCCATAAGTTAAAAAATTCGTAGCATTCATATCCTTAGAGTGAAAGATATGAATGTTTCGGATATTTTAACTTGTGAATCGGGATTCGAATTTCTGACTGGCCTAACATTGGCAAAGACAGGGGAAAAATGCAAAAAGTGGATCCAACTGTACATTCGGCTGATAATCATGCAAATCCGTACACACAAATGTATCCAGTCAACCCTACCATGGCGGTAGTTTTCGTCGATGCTGTAGTGGTGATGTTTGTGGCAGTGGGCTCACGAAGGGAAAATAGGCTTCCACAGTCGATGAACCACGAGACCGATGGAGAAAATGGTAGTGGTGATGTCAGGTTACAGGGTGGTGAGCCGGCTCACGACATACACCGTCACAGCTATTTAGCGCCATTTAGAGCTATGTAGGGCTCGTTTTTCTAGTTAGCGGGCGAGAAAATACACTCACAATATCGATCCGCTACCCACTCAGTCGATTCTGGGACCCCACGATGGCTGGACTATTTTTAAGTATTTGCCCTTGTCCGAATTTGTGCTCTAACGATCGTAACACAATACCATAGTAAATATATGTACATGAGTGACACCATGGTATTCCTACAAGGTTACAAATTATTATTTAGTGTATAGATCATGACAGACGATACATAATGGTAGTAATAAGAAAATAGAAAATAACACAACAAAACACGCCCATACAGACGCGACTGATAGTATATATACGTGTTTCCTACGGTACAAATCAGTTTGTTTATAATTTTTTATGTGACAGTTACACGATGATACTATTTTTAGTGTTGTAATCATGACATACGATACATAATAGTAGTAATACAAGTGAGTTACGCGGAAGACTGAACACCCTGGCCAGAGTCACACCACACTCGCGCGTACTCACAGACACACCGCTGTCTCGCACGCAAACATGGTCTACCTCAACTCGCCATATCTCCACAACTATTTATCGTACAGCCCTCCTGATGGTACCATTGGAAAGAGGAAGAGTTGGAGGTATGTAAGAAACTATTTTGAAGTCAGTACACAGTATAGGTTAAGAGTCTGAGCGTTGTGACTATAGGAGAAATCAAGGAATTTTGACGCGAGCGGCAGGGTAAAAATGTTGAGGCAGGGTGGGGAGGGGGTCCTGGAGCATATGGGTTAAGGGTGTCCAGTATACAGACGTCCCAGGCAATTCGGGTCGCGCTATAGGACAGAGCCCTGTGGACCACCTGAAAAGTCACCATGGACCACAAGTTGAGAACCACTGGGCTAGATTATGCTAGGGTCAGGCTGGATTATGCTAGGGTTAGGCTGGATTATGCTAGGGTAGGATAGATAATGCTAGGGTTAGGCTAGAAGATGCTAGGGTTAGTCTAGATAACGCTATAGTTAGGTAAGATTAGGTTAGATCAGGTTGGTTCGTTTGGCAATAAAACAACTCACACTGTTGTAAAGTATAAGGTTCAAGAATACATTGATTTCATAGACTTGCTACACTGGCTAGCTCTGGCTGGCATATCTGACTCTTGATTGGCCAGCAAGGGGTATGGTACCGAGTCAATATACAGTTCGTAATCATGCACCAGGAGAAGAAGAGATAACTCTCCTATTATTCCCTTGTTTACCCTTCTTCATTTTCACTTTCCTCTTCCTCTTCGTCTTCCGGTTGACGAGTCATCTGATGAGGAGGAAGAGGAGAAATTTAACCTCCTCTTATTCCTAGATGGTAATGGGGTGGCGAAGAGGTGGTGTGGGTGGCGGATGGAGGTGGATGATGGACAGTAGTAATCTCCCTCCATCTCCCACGTTGCCAGCCTCAATAGGAAACAAAGATATGTACCCAAATTCATCCCTTATACCACGAAATTGCATAATCAGGGGCTACAGGATCCAACACTTTAGGTAATTCGAAGAATTCAGGAAGTGCAGTGTGGGAGGCCGTATCCCCTTCCACATCGGATTATGTGCGAAATTCGTCAATCGTGTAATACCCCCATTTTGTTATGTAAGTTATTTAGGATGTTTTTCATTATTATGTATAATCACGAACTTCACTCTCCTGAAATACCAGCATTTTTACTGGTAACTTACTTAGAAAATTGATTAAGATAGGCAGGGTACTAAAGTAGTCCCAAAGAGAGGACGAGCCATTTTCTGTTTTCGGAATAAATATGGGTACTGTATATTAGTAAAATTGTGTTATATGTAGTTTAGGATAAATATAATGTATTGAAATGAAAAGGATATTAGTTGATCATACAATGTGACTAGGAAATGCACTATGCCCTATAACTGCGGAGATGAGGCGAGAAGGAATTTTGGCCTGTGGTCACAATCAGTCTCTCTTCGTCTCCCGTGGTGAAAAGGTAACTCTACTGGATTATTACTGCAACAGTGACTACCAGTGTTAATACAGGAGGTAGGGTTTTTTGTAAATATTTATAATGTTATTAATGAGTCTCTATTCGTCTCTCGTGGCCCCCCCCAAACGGGAATCGCTTTGACGACAATGGGGGGGGGGGGGGGGGGGGGGGGGGGGGGGGCTTGCGTGTCTCTATGACCTGACGAGCTAGGCTAGAGGGGGATTTGGCCCCTGCTCTGCCCCAATTTTGGGGAGAGAGGGTTTTCCATGCTAGTAAGGTTGCCAGTGAGAAACCAGACTAAATGGTTCCCATGCTATAGGCTGCCAGTACGGGCCAACAGTGCTGCCCTCCAGAGGGAATGCCTTCTAGGGGCAGTCCTATGTTGGATGGGTGGGTGTCTGAGCCGGGAGATGTTGGGGAAGGGGGTCTCAGCAACGTCGTGGGCAAACTTTCGAGCCATTGGGGCTGCTTTTTAAAACGAGTGGCCCCGTGGGGGAAGAGGTACCCCACCCGCGGCGACCAGCGCTCGGTCCCCTCATCTGCCCGGTTGGTAGTAGCTCTTGGCTCCTGGGGCCAACAACTTTAATTTAATGATATATGGATAAATTAAAACCCAAATCTCTCTCTCGAGCGGTGGTCAACCAGACCCTCGAGACGCCAAAATCTGGTCGTGGTGATGTGCAGAGAGCTGCAAGCATGAATAGACCCAGCTGGTCAGGTGAAGTGTCAGATAACCGTGTTTGTGGTTGTGACACATTGATGACAACGAATGTACAGGCATCACTTTCGTATGGCGCTATCCACTCCATTTTTAAGTGTTTCGGAGTAGTCCTTCGTATCTGAATCACTTATGACTGTGATTGTAGGTCTAATCGGTGTTATAATACATTCAATACAAATTCTGCTGCCAAAGCAGCATTTGAGGCAAAAAATTCTCTGACAGTGGGGGATACTCATTGTAAAGTCCAGATGATGCGGTCCACCAATGTAGTAGATAGTGATAATGACTACTGCCCTAACTTCTTTAATGACTCTACAGAGAATGTCCCAAAGGAACGTCAGGTTCCAAAACCCATTTGGTTTGTGGCGTATTACAGGGAGGGACGTGGTAACCTTATCCATGCTTCCCGTTATTTGGAGAAAGAAATTGGAGTACTACCAATGGGCCACATAAATAAATATGGTAAGGGCGTTTTAATCAGAACCAAAGATCTTACAAAGGCCATGATGCTCCGCAATCTCCCCTGTCCTACTGATAGCATGTTTGAATCTATCAAACCACACCGAACATTCAATTATAGCAAGGGGCTTATATACAGTCAAAGACATTTAATCCGGCGACTTGTGGTCCGCAATGCCCGATAATCCGGCACTTTTTAGCCCAAGAACAAATATACAAAAACTAAGAAAAAAAAAATTCATACGAAACGTAGTTTTAAATTGGCCGGGCAGCAAGCCTGAGTTGTGGCAAACTGGCAACAATGTATAACGTGACGTTAATTTACATGCCTTTCCCTCCCTCTAAAGTCCGTTGGAAGCCCTGATATTTGTCAGAAAGTAAACAGAATTTCCCAATCAATAGAGAAAATATAAATAAAATTTATCACATTTCGCCATATGATGAAGGATCAACAAGATAGTATTTGACGAAATTTGACAAAAGTATTTGACATGGTATAGTTGTTGGCAAATTGAAGTATAGTATTTGACAATTTATTATATTGGCGAAACCATCTTGTCAAACACCATCTTTATACTCAAGGTCCAATGACACATATGTTTGCAAAACGTAAACAGAGACAACTAAGGCTCTGAGGGATAGGCATGTAATTTAACGACACTACAATGTATAAACACGCGTCGCGTACAGCCAGAGCCTTCTCCATGGAGAAGGCTTTGGTACAGCTCGCGTATTCACTTTGGCCCTCCGTAATTGTGTGTGTTATATTTCCGTAATTGTGTTATATTTTCTCTTGATTATGGGTCCCAAGAAGCGCAAGAGGAGTCATGTGACTCTCTCAATCGAAAAAAAGCTAGAAATCCTGGAAAAACTTAAAAAAGGAGTGCGTGTGACGAAAATTTGTGATGTCTATGGGGTAGGTTCGTCCACAATTTACGACCTAAAGAAAAAAGCCTCCGAACATCGTAAGTAAAAGAATGAGTTACAATTACAATAATAATAATATTAGTTACCGAAAAATTATTAATTATACCCCACACGATTACTGGCCTACCCCACTTAAATCAATACATACTTGAGTCTACCCTTCTGCTACTGTACATTCATCCCGTTTTTTGTGACAACAACCTCCGAAGAAGCAGATTTTCACATCGTACTCAACACAACTCTTATAAGCGAGTAACAATACCTTTTATTTTATGTTATATACTCTTTATTGATGTTTGTTGAGTCTATAAGGCTTTTTGAAGTTCATATTGGGTGTTATTTACTATGTATTGATGTTTTGGTGGGCGTAAATAGCTTTTTAAGGCCATCTTGGGGGGGTCCGCTGGGTAATCCGGCAAATCTTGTAATCCGGCAGTCTCCAACTCCCTTGGGTGCCGGATTAAATGTCTTTGACTGTATAATGAAGACCTATATGATTTCTCAGAAGCGAACATTCTTGCTATGTGCCCAGACTGTGTCCAACGAGTAACAAAGATGAAAGGCAGTAAAAATATGATCATCCTCACTTTTTATGGTTCGCATATCCCAGATCTCATTAACATTAACCCCACATCTTTTGAGTTGAAGCCTTTTGTTGAGCGTCCATTACAGTGTTTCTGTTGCTATGAGTTTGGTCATGGAAGGAGGAACTGCAACAACCGTTCCCGGTGTGGTAATTGTTCTGCTTCTGACGCACATCTTATTTCTGAATGTCGGTTAGAGAGTTACTGCTTTTACTGCAGAGATGCTCACCCCTTGCGGTCTCGCCAATGTAAGATGTACCTCCTTGAGCAGGATATTCTCCACTTGGCTAATACCCAATTCATTAGTATTGGTAGTGCCAGACGGCAACTCAACTTCAGGCGACAGAAGGATGGTGGTGTTAAGACATACGCCTCCACCCTTCGCCCCAAATCAGTTGCAGCACCCTCTCCAACCTCTCAAGAGGCAGCTGCTTTATGCTCCAGTAAGAGCGTTTCTAAGGTTACACTACATAATACCTTCTATGTTTTGGAAACCTTATCAGACACTCATTCTGGTGACCCTTCAACTGATGACAATTCTGCGACTTTAGCTAAAGGTGTCCATGTGGTAGAGGTTCACGTTGCCACACGCTCCAAAAAGGAAACTTAAGTCACCTAAACGGTCACAGAGACGTCTTCATGGTTCCTTTGAGGCACTTGACTCGATAAATGTTCCTCCTTATAAGGCAACCATCTCTGAGGACTCATCCGTAGTTTCCTCTCAATGTCACCAGAAGCGTTCTCGTGGCTCTGATGAATCTCTTGATTCAACAGAAGTTACTTCTCGCAAGTTTTCTTCAGGACCATCAGAGGAGCGTGAAGTTAATGTGGATGCCAATGATGTCGTGACTTCAAAAGTTTCAGTTTCTTCTCCGCTTGAACAGCAGAGAGATTCTACCACCTGTATTATAGATGTTAATGTGTCTGCCTGTGTCAGTGATACCACTGCTGCACAGGACAATACCAATGTAAATGTTTCTAAGAATAGCCCTGCTCATATACATTCATCTTCTTCAAACATATCAGATGCTTCAGGGACTCGTCAACGGGTCCCAATTACTGCCCCAAGTACTACTCCTCAGGTTCGCTCTTCTAGTGGCCCAGGATTTGACAAAACTTATCGTTTGAGTAGACCTTCAGGTCGAGGTGGTAGTGGGAAGTACCTCCATGAGGCTTCCCAAAAACCATGATCAAAGTAACACTGTTCAAGGTCCTTCAGTGGAATTGCCGTGGCTTGCGTGTTTCTTGGGAAGGACTTCGCATTCTTCTCTTTAGTTTCTCTCCTGTATGTGTTTCTCTTCAAGAGACAATGCTTGGGGACTACATTCCTGTCAGTCCTCCAGTATACTCTGCATTTTATTTAAATTCATTTGAAGGGCAGGTTCACCATGGTGGCTCTGCCATCCTAGTTCGTCGAGATATTCCATGCACGAGCCTGGAGCTTGACACACCGCTCCAGGTTGTTGCTGTTGAGGTTTTTATGGACCGCCCCTACACTGTGTGCAGTCTATACCTTCCTCCCAGTGTTACAATAGAGAGGGGTGATCTCAACCGTCTTGTACGGGACCTTTCCTCTCCCTTTATTTTATTGGGTGATTTTAATGGGCATCATTCTCTCTGGGGTGATAGTTCGATCAACCCCAGGGGTGTTTTATTAGCTTCTTTTATTGAGGATGAGGGATTAGGGGTTTTAAATACGGGAGATGTGACACATATTAATAGCCTAACTGGGACTTTTACCGCCATTGACATTTCCCTTTGCTCACCCAGTGCTCTGTTAGATTTTATCTGGAGAGTGTTGCCTGATTTATATGGTAGTGACCATTTTCCAATACCTATAGAAAGTAACAAGTATGATCCACAGTCTCGTCTTCCTAGGTGGAAATTAGAGAAGACTGACTGGCAGTTTTTTAGAGAGCTAACTTCTTCGGTCTCTTCAGTAGCTCTGACGAGGTTGTAACATATTTCACTGATGTACTCCACTCAGCCGCTCTCAACTCTATCCCTAAAACTTCTGCCTACTTTCCCAAATGTCCTGTCCCTTGGTGGTCACCAGTCTGCACAACTGCTGCTTTCTCTCACCTAGGTCACAATCGTGGGGACCCAACTCATTTAGAGGACTTCCGACGAGCAAGGGCCTGGGCTTGACGGGTTTTAAAAGAGGCACGACGTGCATCTTGGAAGGCCTATGTGTCTCCAATTAATAGTAAAACTCCACTCACCCAAGTGTTCAACAGAGTTCGTAAGATGGCGGGGAAGTTTTCTCCTAGTTTCAGATTATGGATAGTTTGACAGTGGCCAATACCATGGCGGAGGCTTTTGCTAGACTCTCGACCTCTGGCTGTGAGACGTGAGTTAAGAGCCAAGGAGCGCACTGCCCTGGATTTCTCAGGGAACGAGAATGAAAGTTATAACCATATATTCACCCTGAAAGACCTGCATTTTGCTCTCTCTCTCTGTGGAGACACTTTTCCTGGGCCAGACAACATCCCATATGCAATGTTGCGACACTTGGGTGAGGAGGCAATATCATTTCTCTTAGCTTTATATAACAGAATCTGGGTGGAGGGTGTCTTCCCTTCTGGGTAGAGGGTTGCTACCATCCTTCCTTTCCCCAAGCCAGGCTAAGACTCTAGTGTTGCCTTCAATTACCGACCAATTACTTTGACCTCGTGTCTATGTAAACTATGAGAAGATGGTGAATGTCAGACTGGTATACTTCTTGGAACGGGGTGATTTTCTGTCTCCGTCCCAGTCGGGTTTTTGTAAACATCGTTCCACTACAGATGCTCTGGTCAGGTTGGAAGCTGCTGCATGTGAGGCCTTTGCACGACATCAACACCTTGTCTGTGTATTCTGTGATTTAGAGAAAGCATATGACACTACATGGCAATACGGCAACCTGCAGTCGCTCCATGTATATGGCCTGCGAGGTCGCCTTCCATGCTTTCTTATAGAGTTTCTTAGTGGTCGCAGTTTTTCTGTAAGGGTTGGTACAGCTCTCTCAGCATCTGTTGCACAGGAGGAGGGCGTCCCCCAGGGAAGTGTCCTCAGTGTCACATTGTTTGTGGTAGCAATTAATGCCATTGCCTCATCCTTTCCGGACGGTATAGCCAACTCGATGTTCGTTGATGACCTTGCAGTCCGGTTTGCTGCCTCCCGTATGTCAGTGGCGGAGCGGCACATGCAACTTGCCCTTGACAGAGTGTCACGTTGGACTGGTTCTCATTGGTTTCGATTTTCTCCTGCCAAGACGGTTGCTATGCACTTCTGCCGCATCCGAGGTGTCCACACTGATCCGGACTTATTCATGTATGGTCATCGGATACGCTGTGTCGAGGAGACTCGCTTTTTGGGTCTCCTTTTCGACAAACGTTTGACTTGGGTTCCCCACTTACGTACACTTAAAGTCTCTTGCCTCAAGGCTCTTAATCAGTTGAGGGTTCTGAGCGATACTACCTGGGGGGCTGATCGGGCCACCCTCCTTCGCCTATACAGTGTTTTTATTAGGTCAAAACTTGATTATGGGTGTGAGGTGTACTCCTCTGCCACAGATGTCCGTCTCAGAGTTTTAGACCCTGTTCATAATGCTGGGATACGTCTGGCAACTAGAGCGTTCAGGTCATCACCAATCCCCAGTCTCCTGGTGGACGCTATTGAACCACCTCTAAACCTCCGTCGCCAGTCCTCAATGGATCGTTGTTGGCATCGATTACATAGACTTCCCGACTCCCTTCCTTGCTTGGCAGTGTTATCTGATATCATGTCTAATTATTACCTTTCACATTCTCGTACACCTTGGCCCTTTGGCTTCCGGGTCAGGAAGGCTATGGAGGAGATGGAAATTGAAGATTTCCAGATTCGTCCTGTGAGGGTCCCCAGGGTGGCTCCATGGCTTCTTCCAGAAGTTTTTCCCTGCACCTGTTTTACAGACAAAAAAAAATCTCTTCCTCCTCCAGTGGCTCGTTCCCTGTTTTTAGAACATGCCTTCACTCACAGGGAGTCCCTCCCTGTGTACACAGATGGGTCAAAGTCTGATGCTGGCGTTGGCTTTGGAGTTGTCTTTCCTGACTTTTGCCGTGGCGGTAGACTTCCTTCTGTCATGTCGATTTTCACTGCTGAGCTCTCGGCCATTTTATATGCCATCCAAGTGATTTTTACTCTCCCTTAGCCTTCTTTTGCTATTTTTAGTGATTCCTGTAGTGCCTTGCAGGCCTTGTGCAGTTTTAACTCTTTCCATTCCCTGGTGTTGGCCATCTTTGAGTGGCTTGTCCTCCTGGGTCGTCGTGGGCGCAAAGTCACTTTCTGTTGGGTCCCGGCCCATGTGGGTGTCGATGGTAATGAGTGAGCTGATGCCCTGGCCTCCTGTCGGGCGTCATCCTGTCCCTGCAGTGGACATTCGACCATATATAAATGCTGCCGTTCGTTCCTGCTGGCAGGACAGATGGGACGCAGTCGGGGCTAACAAGCTCCGCGACATCCGCCAACGCCTTGGTTTGTGGAGCTACAGCGGCCTGTCACGCCGGTGGGAAACGGCTCTTGTCCGTCTACGTATTGGCCACATATTATTGACTCATGGCTTTTTAATGGACAGAATTAACCCTCCCTACTGTGATGATTGTCTGGTCCCTTTGACAGTGAGGCATATTATTATTGAGTGTCCCAGTGTTGGGGACCTGCGTCGTAGGCACCTCTCCGAGTACCGGGTGGGTGACGGTTCTTACAGTCTCTCCCGGGTGCTCGGGGAGGAGGCTTGTAGTGTGGGAGGGAACACTCTCTCCTATGTGGAGGAGGCTGGCCTCCTCCATAAATTGTGATTTTATTATACTAATGGTTTTTAGATAGTTTGATATTATTTAGGCTTGAATCTTTTTTATATATTAGTTAAGTTGACGCGTTCTTTTAGTAATGGTGTGTGTTTATGGTTTGTGTGTAATTTAGTTATGATGAGTGTCCCTTTCGGGAGTTTGTGATTTTTTTAGTTGAGGATAATAATTTTGTGTTGGGCGGTATATGACCCTAGCTGTTGCGCCGCCAGATGCCTAGTTACATCAATAAATCAATCAATCAATCAATCGTCTCCCATGGTGAAAAGCCATAAAGCACAATCCCTTGAGTACCATAGTCCACAGATATACGGGTGTACCAATTTAAGATTGCTGACAAATGTAGAAAATTAATTAATTCTTAAATTATCAGATTTGTTGAGCCATGTATATTTTTTTCTTATTGATAATCTCTATATATGTGTATTTTTTTTCATTATTATTTAGTAGGTGTAGGAAGGATTCGAAGTTAAGTGTATTTCTGTATTTAAGTGTATTTCACTGATACCGTATACTATACAAATAGACTGTGTTTCTACCTAGATTTTGACTTAATTTAAGACACTGGTCGAACCCCCGTTAAAGTAATTCTGGGTTGCTGACGCACGAGCTTGGGGTTCAGGCTACGTTACCTATCCAGTGTGTGATAGCTTGGTTCCTCTGATCAACCTGTGGTTTGGTGGTGGCAGTGTATACTGACGAGGAATTGGACTTGCCTTTGTATGATTTTTTTTTTATGGTATTCGCAAGGCAAGTTCAGTTACTCAGTCCCTTTTTTTTTTTCCAGACCGGGTTGATCCAGCAAAATAATAGAGTATCATACACTGGTGTGTCAATTTTTTTATTGTAAAAGGCCGTGTTTTTGTTTCCTCCTCCAGTAAAGTAAGGGGGATAAAAATAGCAGCGTTACAATCGCACATTGTGACACAGTTTCATCTAGTTTACTTACAATGGCAGAGTTTAGTAACCTTGCAGGAAGTCGCTGGGATATGATGGTTTCACTCGTGGAATGGAAGAACAGGTGGTGTGGTTTGGTGCACTGTTTCGGACTCAAGCTCTAGTATCGAGTCCATCCTGGCTATAGGCCGCAAGCAAACATTCCCCCAAACTATCAGAAATGGCGCGAAATTGATACTTGCGCGAAATCCGCAAGCCCTGACTGAAGGTGTTAACGTTATACGATGCTGCATGATACTATTTGAACGATAAAACTATTAGTAATCCCTTCCTGTACACTCTACGCACATGAAATTTCTCGTGCAATTAATTTTGCCAATGGCCAGATCATCGCAGTTGTGGTATTAAGGATTTTCATATTTCTGTTTCACCAATGGTGCTGAATCCCAGCTTATATATCGTGATATATGTGTGTGTGTGTGTGTGTGTGTGTGTGTGTGTGTGTAACGCTCCAAATTATTTTCTATTTTAGTTATTCCTTTAAATGCCGTTTTCTTCGTGACGGAACTGGGCGTTACACTGGTAGCAGCGTTTGGGATCCGTGTGAACCGAGTCTTGGGGGTCAATCGCGTTAGGTGTGGTGGAGAGAGGAGTTAGAATTCTTGGAGTTCGGTAAATGTTCTGTTTAGGTCCGAATTTTTTTCCGGTTAAGTCCAAAATTTTTCTGGTTAGGTCTGAAGGTTTGGTGGTTAGGTCTCAGGAGAAGGTAAAATGTAGGTTAATCAGGTATTAGGGAACAGTAAGATAAAAATGTAATTTAAGTAGAAGTCACCGTAAGGAGGGTGTTGCTTGCATTGTGATGTAGGTAATGTTCTAAGGGTTTTGGCACCCCTTCGGTCCCAGCTAAATTGATTTCAATTCTTCAACTATCCCTCATTTTTTTTTCTCCTGTTTACTGTCCCACCTCTTATCACCATTATTTTTCTAGCGTTTTTTTTTGGTTTGAAGAGTAAGAGGCAATTTTTTTTTCTCATCATAGACCATTACTCTAGGTTAGTTAGACTATCCTCTTAAGACTAGGCATGCTCAAGGAATAGTGGTTAAACTGACACAGTTCACAACTGATTTTGGCCGTCCTTGGTGAGACTGTCTGTCGACGCCCTGTGGTCTACTGTACGGGAGATGTGAGCGAGGGTGAATCAGCTGGGAGTGGAACTACTCATCACCACCCTGTACTATCCCCTGGCGTGCGGCACCATCGGGAGTGTGCATTAGGCTTTCAAGACCATTCAGGCTTAGCTGTGCCAAGGAGATCTGCCCAGATATTTCGCAGTGTTGGGAGCGTTCCAGTTGGAGGAGTGATAGGGTATATGGAAAAGAAAGGACCCGAAGGGACAAAGTGCGAAATGACTGGAAAGTTTGGAAAGGGTGAGAGGGTGAATTGTGTGTAATGTAATTTTTTTTTTAGTGAAAGGTGAACCTTGAGGGATTATTACCAGCATTTGAAGTCAACTAGTTGACGGAGCTCACCTGTGATAAATCTCTGAATGTTGAGCCCAGACAAGAGGGAAGTCATATTTGGGGCTTTTTTCGAGGGAGGGTTACCATTGTTTATGCATAGCTTTGGCCTCCTTACTCCCACACTTCACAGTCACTCCCACTGGCGAACGCTTAGTTACACTCTAGGACACGCATGTCTATCCCTAACCGGTTGGAGGAGTGTGTGCGTGAATGTAAGAATGAATGAGAAAATGATTGAAGAATAAATGTGGACTACATATTTCCTCCGCCATAGGTGAAGAATGTAAGAGAGTGGCGGGAACGTCCGGTTGGAAGTTCCCCAATTTGATTTCGTCAGCCGAAGAGTGTGGCTGGGGTCCCGTTAAATACATTTCCCGTTGTCTGGACATTTTTTTTTTTTTATGGTGAAAGAAAACTCTGCCTACGGGTATGGGAAACTAGTCAGATGACTATGGCTTACATAACAAAGGTGCCAAATGGTACTTCTGTCTCAGAGAGGTCGTGCCTGATGGTATTATCAAGTCTTCAAGGTGAGATGTCTGACCCAGGATGTATAGTAGAGTAGGCTGCAATATTCTACAGGTTGTGTATGTGAATATTTTTTAAGGTAAAGGTTAGTTGTAAGATAGGTATGGATGTGCAAATTGTCTCGACCGTAAATTTTAGCAACCGAAGGAAGGGCATGTGTAACGCTCCAAATTATTTTCTATTTTAATTATTCCTTTAAATGTCGTTTTCTTCGTTGCTAGGATATGCGAAAGAAAACGGGAAGATTATATTTATGTATAACTAAACAAATTTAGATATTGTGTTATAGGAATTACGAATGTAATTGTTTTGTATAAATATCTATTTATGTTCTAAGTTAAGGTATTTATTCGTCAGGCATTAATATAAGTTGTTTGTAAAGGTATATGGTATAGCTCAAAATCCGTTATAACATTCGTGTTATGAGGATGAAATTTATAGAGTATAGTGAAAGTTTTGTAAAGTAGGTACGCGATATTGCTACAAGCTCAAGTAGAAAATTAAATAGAGAAATAATTCGCCTTATGTTTGTCATACGTTAAAATCCTTATATCCTTCTATTATTAAAAAAATATGTTCAATCCAATTTAAAGATTACATTACAAAAATGAGTTCCAATATTGTTTCAATAGTATTTGTCATCTTTCTTTAATTGTATATTAATATTATGTTCGAAGATTTGTTAGGGGTTGTAATGGTTTTTGAGCATAATAGAATTAAATAGAGAATAGTTTTGATAAGAGGAGAGAATGTAGAGATTTGGAAGTGTAGAAGGGAAAATTATGAAAATAGGGATATTTGTATGCATGGCGAAGATGTGAGACTGTGTATGTTTGAAAGGGGACGCCAGCCCCAGTAGGGGAACCGCTAGTCTGATCCCGACCTCTACATACACAGGTACTTTTCATTTTTGCCCTTAGAGTTATCTCGTGATTTGAAGTGATATTGAGTGAATTACTAGTGTAAATAACTATGAAGAAGTAGGAATATATATGCTTTTGTTGTTCAGTGAGTGTTAACTAAGAAGAAGGTTTGATTTATGTGTATTTATGTAATTTTAAAGTCGAGTCTGATCCCGACCTCTACATACACAGGTCACCATTGTGGTCGGCGTCTGTCGTGTCGGCAAAGTCCATTCAAGCCAAATATTCAATGAAGTAAGTCATAGTTAAAGAATATTATATTAGTCAGTCAGATTGAGCTTATTATCGGTGTGTCTCCCTGTGGTATATATATATATATATATATATATTTTTTTTTTTTCTGTGACAAGTGTTCATTGTGTGTGGGTATGGGATAGTGAGTCGTAGGGAACAACGAAGTTCGTTATTCATACATGGGTGGCGACGTCGTAGAGAAATTGTGACTCGATCTATGTCTGAGATGAACTAGGAGTACGGTGACCACTATAATTACGAGAGTAAGGGTGTCGGCATAATATTGCCTGTAATATTTTTTTTTTATTCTTGTTCAGGGTCATATGTAATTTTTCTTAGTTATATTCTTGTTAATAGTCAAGGAAGGGTTTTGTAATTCATTCCTAATAATATTCAAGGGTAAATTCACAACTTTAATATTTCACTGTCGCTAATATTTTCATAATTCAATTTCGTACGTATATAGTATATTTTGTTTGTAAATTTATTAATTAAAATTGTGTTCATTAAATGTAAATTAAATTTAACAGACTCGTTTCTCTTCCCCTTACATGACGTGTTTATTGACTAATACCGAGACTCGGTGAAGATCACGGGAACCATATATTTTTTGTGTGCGTGATAGATGGCAGCTTTGCTCTGATCCAGGGTGTACTAACCAGTACTACCCGTGATATTATTCCCATTGTTTCATTTATTTTTTTATTTTTTTATTATTGGTGGGGGTAAACAGGTCAGGACGGAACTGGGCGTTACATGTAGGTGTGTGTATGTTCCTTTAATAACAAATCGTTCTATGAAACTTTAGGGAGTTTTCTATTCACTTACTGGAAGCCCAGAATAGCAGCAAAGATGTGAAGTATGTTAGCAGTGGGTCCCAGAATGGTGAGATTACCTCCACTAGAATCCGTAACTACTTTGGTCCATGGCACCCACTGTTAAAGAAAAAATGAAATTATGAGGGCAAAAGTCGAGAAAGTGTTTTTTTTTTCGTTATGTATGCATTATAATGGTAATAGCAGAATTGTAAGGTTTACGAAAATAACCAATTTACTATTATTATGCTATATTAATTTTAGTTACACACCAACAATAATTAATTAAACACGCAATAAATTAATCTCCACACTCATACACTATCACACGAATTGAATACTAGCTAGCTAATATCGCAATAAATCGAGAATTAAAGTACTAGTTTTTCTTCAACGGTTTCATAACGGTCTTCGCTGTCTTCGCGCAACCTCCTCGAATGTTCTGCGATTTTCTTACGATTTTCTTATGGAATTCTTTAGTAAATCCTATCTTATGTTAATTCCAATGATTATGTAAGTCTAACACTGTAATTATTTATTTATTAGGTGCTATTTGAAGACGTTTCTATTCAATTACTTTAATTAATATTCAAATTCAAACTAACATTATGACGAGTTCGAAATAACTGAAACTTAAAGAACGGTACAGTCGGCAGCAAAAGACCTGTCACCTCACTTGCTTCAATAAGGCATGGGATGTTCATAGACTCGAGATTATTAGGTGTAGAAAACGTGCGTTTTTCACGAGTCCATGAACGCTGCCTGTCTCGGTGAAGCAGGTGAGGCGACAGGACTTCTGCTGCCGACAGTACATAGACTTCATTGACAGAATATCCTCACACCTGTTGCAATTTTCATTGTCAATATATACTTTATGACTTGTAATTACATACCTTCTTGGAAGACCCCCGATGCAGCCTCAATGGGAAACCGGCTCCTCTCATACCTTATTAATTAATCAATCGTCTGTTGCAACCAGTTAATAACCCTGAATCCATGTGAATACTGGTAGTTTTCCGAGCTTATTCGATTTATGGTTATCCCTTCGTCACGAGAGACAAAGGCGAGATAAGAGAGAGAGCAGGGATGAGCAATACAGATTGATGTGCACTCACGGAGATGTGAGGCCAAACTTACGCTCTCTCTGTCTAGTTGGCTGGCATTACGTATCATTCCGCCACCACAGCTGATGGCGTGACTGGCCAGACATTGCCTGGCGCCATACCCACATTTTTGAATACGCACCTATGCTAACTAAATTAACATCCTATACTATTATACACATCAGTCATTCAATTCAAGACGCATAAATAATTCCCTATGATTTTCCACTTCATGACACGTATGTAATTCACTGATTTAATCTTACTCGGCATAATTAATTCCTTCGGTAATAATGATACGAGCAGGGTATACAGACAGAATGACAATTGGAAAGGGACGCTCGGTGTACTTTTTAAATTTTGTACTGCCTCATACCCTGATACGGCACAGCTAACTGACTACACATAACCAGTGGAAAATACGACTCCGTCTGGCTTTATTAAGCCCTACTCTCTATGCTACAACATTATTATTATTATTATTATGCCACGAGTATCGACTCGTGTCAGTCGATAAGGCTAAACAATAATGCTCACCTCCTCCACGGCCACCTTGACAGCAGATGTGCTAGAGAAGTTCATTCTCGTCTTTTATTCCTCCTTTCTCCTCGTTGAGATTTTCGATGTCGTAGTTCTTATGCCTGGGTCTGTGGAATAGAAAATTTAATTAAATCCTACATTTGCAAACAAAACTCTTCAAACATCGCACTGAGATAACTCGCATGCATGACCTAATAGATAACTTTACAATTCAGATCACTAGTGAGGAAAAGACCAAAGATATGAGAGTAGTCGAATTTGGCGCGAGGCTCAGCGGCTATAGCTAAGTCTGTTTTGGTGCCCGGATAAATTGGTGGTCATCTCACTCAGCTGGTCAGTGGTCACTCTCTCGGTATCAGCCAAGGGAGTCGGACGTCAGCCTCTCCAGCTCGCAACGGTCCCCGCATTCTTTACCCCTACCCCATCCTGCCTCTCTCTTAACCTCAATCCTCACTCACAATATACAGTATTACTCAGCTGAGTATATATTTGTTTGTGATATTGTTGTCTGTGGTTTGTTTGGCTTGTTGTTGTTCTATGTGTGTATGTTTGTGTGTGTTCAGTTGTTTGCTTTCCATCTAGGCCTTGCCAGGCTAGATGGAGAGTGCGGATACGGACGTAGCCTCCTGCCTGGAGGCTGAATTGCCCATGTCGGAAGTCGATTATTGAAGATCACTGGCCTGAGCTGCCTTCTCTCTCTCTCTCTCTCTCTCTCTCTCTCTCTGAAGAAGGCTAATATTTGTGCAATTATTTTGTTTTATTGATAATTAAATATATGAATATTCGATTATAAAAATGTGTTAGGTGGATTCATGTATGAACTTCATACATGAAGGTGATAGAGAGGTATGACAGCCAGCAGGAAGGAAATAAAATGAAAAGAGGGATAGTTGAAGAACTGAAAGATGGAAACTATTTAGTCTGGTCTCTCACTGGTGACCTTCCTAGCATGGGAAGCCCTCTCTCCCCGATATTAGGGCAGATAAGGGGCCGGAGCCCCCTCTAGTAAAAACAAACAAAAATCAAACAGCTGTGCTTGGGAGAAGGTGATAAATAGGCTGGACTACAAGCACGAGGGATTAGATTGATATTAAGTGGCGCAACATCGAGGTCAAATAACACTAGGAAAAGGTGATAGAGACATTTGACAGCAAGCAAGAAGGAAATAGGAAGAACGGAACGACAGTTGAAGAAATGTAAGCTAGTGGCTGAGGCCGAAGGGGCGCCAAAACCCTTAAGGTATTGCTCATATTTTTATTTAAAGGATATAATATATCAGATATACTAATTATATTTGTTTGTTATTACTTTTTAACTAATCACCTTCATTTTCCTTACCCTCTTACACTTCACCCTCGCCTCAAATCATCACATTTTTTCTCTCCTATATCCACCTACAGTATGCACTTCTCTAAACCCTTGTTATTCAAGCTACGTGTCCCGAATTCCTCCAAACCCACAAAAATTAACGCATGAATAAAATAGAATAGTAATGTTCGTGACATTAAATAAATATGAAGTTCATACATAAATCCACCCAACATTTTTATAATCGAATATTCATATATCTAATATAATATATAAAACACTCTGTCTGTGTGTCTGTATGTCTGACTGTTTAGCCGCTGTGCACGCGCTCATCCTTTTACCTAGAGTACTAATTTTTGCATACGTTTTATCGCTAAAACCTGGAGAGTGTCTTGGCCCTATATATTTTTTTCAATGATTAACCCCTTAAAAACTATTTTTTCTCTTTTTTTTCACCCCCAGGTGACTTCTGGGGGTCCATTTTGTCATTTTCAACTTTCATGTAGGCAAATTTTGTTCTTGCAGAATGAAAGACGTGATTCCAAGACGTGTCCTGTCAGGGGTGAACGATCACGTCCTGCTACCTTCACCTCCTGAGGATACGTCTGGATGGAAGTGTCCACGATGCCTTCAGCCAGGAGTTAGAGTGTGGCATGGATGTACTCTACGTCAGGTCCAGGCTCGTGCATCTACTATTGTTCCTCCTCCATCACCACCACCACCACCACCACCACCTACCCAGACTGCTCCTCCTACCAGTCCTGCCTCGCCTCCGGACCTGGCCCTCCGCAAGTCTTTTGCTACCCTTATGGCACGATGTACTGCCATCGAGAACCATTTCTCTGCCTTTGAAGCCAGGATTGATTGGCTGGTTGCCGTTCAGGCTGCCAATGACTCCAAACTGTCCACCTTGGTCGAGGCTCAGTAGGCCATTATCTCAACTGTCACTACCATTACTGAAAAGATGGATACTGTTGCATCTCGCCTAGAGAAGCTCTTCGAGTCAGTCCCTTCTCCTGGTCCAACACCCTCCTCAGGTCGCCCATCTGCCAACTCTCACCGGAATTCTACCTCCAAATACAAAGTTCGCTAGTGAGTGCCGGCATGATGTCATCTCCTGGAATGTATGTGGTATCACCAGTTATGCTAAGCTCACTCAACTCAAGGCATATGTCTTTCGCCATCATCCCAGTGTTATTTTTCTTCAGGGAGCATTTCCAGGACGGCCACTCGCTGCTGGGCAAGCTCCTTCACTCTCAGGTTATGTGCCATATGTTCATATGCTTAGAAATGGTCTCCTGACTTACATACATAGATCCTTACCACATCGCCTTCTCCGTACGTCCACTGATCCTGACATGACCTTTAAGCTATTAGAGGTTCTACCTGGGAATGGAGTACTCCAATTATGTAATATCTATTCTGCCCCAGCTAGACTCACTCTTGAGGCTCTTCCTTCTCCTACACTGCGTGGTATGGTGTATATGGGAGATTAAATTTAATGCTCAGCATTCTGATTTGAGTGATGGTTCTGGTTCTGTTAATCGTAATGGTGTTCGTCTCATTTCATATATCTGCAAGCATCATCTGACTCGCTGGGACACTGGTGGTGCCACTCATCGTCGGGGAGGTACAGCTCCGGACTGATCAATGGTCCACACTTCTTCCACCCTTGCCTTGGTGTGGGCCTCAACGGATATAGTATCACTGACAGGTGGAGGGGGGAGGGGAGAAATGTGGGCGGAGTTATATAGGGGGGGCAGCGTTACCAATGTTGAGCCATCCAGAAATTTGAATCCCGAACCACTTGTGATCATTGATGTGAACCACTCACTTGAAGGTGGTAGGAGAGGAGGGGTTGGGTTGGGGAGAGGGGGGTAAAGCTTCACCAGTGATCGAGATGGAGAGAATTATTGGATCAAGTAGCTAAATGTTTTCTTCTGTAGTCTAAATCCAACTCTGATGCTGTATTCCATGGGATATTCTTTATTATTTGAAATGAATCCAGATTTTACCTAATATAATTAACACGACACCAGTTTTTTATGACTAATATATCAAGCGATGCACCACCTACTCAGTGTTAAGTTACATTTCAAGTAAATCCTTTATTTTTATCCTGTTCATTCATGACATTTTCTAAGAAACGTTTATTGTGTAACTGGTTACCAAAGGATAATAGTTATAGTGTAAGATGTTAATTACCCAATTACTACTCCATCTGTTCTTCCTCACCCCGTCCTCCCTTATTCAATTCACTGTTTCCTCTCCCTCCATCCCACCATTCCTTTACTCTCCATCTTACCACCACCACTACCATCATTCTGTGTGTTGCTGCATAATCTGTTAATGCGCAAACACGACCAGAATAGAAATAATAGTGATATCTGGTATGCAAATACAATCCGTTATATATGACGAATATATTTATTACCTTTATTTATTTATCTGAGGTCAACATCTAGGCCAGCCATTCAGATGCCCAGTGTTAGGGAACCAATCACAACATTTAGAGGATATTGTGTCACAACTATTGTTATTACTAATTAAAATAGGGAAAAATTGAAATCAGACATTTATTGGTTATTGTTTATATGACTTTGTCAATTTGTGAAATCTCCACAAGTTCTCGTCACGAAGCATTCAAACCCATAATCCAACTGGGTCTGTAGGCACCACACTGTAAATGATGAACACGTTGGTGTCATACAATTATAATAACTCTGTTAACTTAATATAACCTGAAATTTTTACTTCGACCTCACGTTTGCATTAAGCATGTGTAATGTTTGTTTTGTTTTCTTATTATTATTATAAGCACCGATATATATATTGCTTTAGACCCTTAGCCACGATGATATACAGTATATACACTATTTATATACACTTCTATGAAGATATTAAGGCTTGAAATACTGTAGATTACATATTTCATTTCATTACTCATCAATTTGTTGCTAGTATCGTGTTCAACCACCCTCCTTCTCAATGACAGCCTGCAGTTGCTCGGGCATTGAGGCACCATGCCTCCTCACTGTATAACATATATGGTTTTCCCCGAAAAATCTCCCACTGTGTTCTGGTGTGACGTAACAAATCTGCTGTGGTTCTCTGTCGTTCTGGCTCCCACGTGTTAACGATAGAACCTCATACATTTTCTATAGGGTTCATATCGCAGTCTTAAATAGACAAATCTATCACCTGCAAATAATCATGAGCAGTAAACCATTTTTGAACTTTCCTCGCCATATGGATAGAGCATCGGTCGTGTATAGGACTGATTAGGGTGAGTAGTTGAAAAGAAATTAAAAACATTTAGAATATGTGCTTCATTATATTGCATTTGATCGATCTATTAAACAAAGACACTGTCTGTTGTTCACCCACGTAGAGAGATACTGATTATAATTATTATCCTTTGGATATTAAGCAACAAATAACGGAGCCGAGACAATTAATTTTCTGTCTTCAGCTTTACCTGTATTCTTTTCACCCCTCATGCTGGTAGTCCCCCTCTTTATCACCTTTTCTCGCCGTAAAATAAACTTAATACCTATATCTTTCAAGTAACTGGCAACCTCACACAACCTCCTCTCCCCTGTCTTCTCTCTCTCTCTTTCTCTCTCTCTCTCTCTCTCTCTCTCTCTCTCTCTCTCTCTCTCATCCTTCCTTGGCTTCTGTAATATTCTTTATCTTTTCTTTCTCATATTTTTAACCCTCTCATTCGTTCTTTCAAAGTTTAATGACATAGGCCTTTCTCCCTTATCACCCATAGTCCTTCAAATTTATGTAAGCGAAAGGATATGATAATAGTTATGTAGAACAAAGGTGTTGGCAGATACGCATTCTTGCCTGCATAATCCCACCTTCAGCATTTCGCCTTCTTAAATCAGAAGGAATATTGGTTTCATGTGTTGCCATTTGCCAATATGTTGCTAGTCTGATTTATGGCCATTTGTTATCAAAATATATATGTAGATAATATAAACTTACTTTTACTTACATCCAGCATTACTGTGCAGAACATGTGACACAATATGGACAACAAGTACAGTAATGGTAGTTAACGTAATTCTCATGTATCTCTCTATATGCTACTGAAAACAATGTTTTATGCTCAACTACAGAATTATGTTCTCAGAATGTTATTGATAACCAAATATAATGAAAACAATATAAACAAATTAACATTTATTGCGCAACAAAGGATGCTACTGTTTCAATGGAGTAACCAGCCCACACTATATATGACGGTGTGCAATCTTTCAACATGTTTTCCATACGGTGTTGGCTACATAGGACAAGCTACTCCCACAGGGTTTCAAATTACATAAGCTTACAATATTTATGCATATTACAATACCAGCTTTGTCTTAACACGGTCGACTTGGATGTCATATCGTAGAGTTTAAGGAAATATCAGGGATGACGACGGTGATAATTATCGCAGGCCAGTGAAATGAAAAGATGAATTTTCTCTGCTTGAAGATAGTACTAATGAATAGTAATAATTCTAGACCCAGCTTATTGACAATAATTTTATACATATGCACGTCAGCGTTATTGCGTTCCAGAACATTTCGGTAGATTATGAGTTGAATTGATAAATGGGTATTCTCTTGATCCTGGGTAGAGATATCCTTATCGTCTATATTAAAAGATAAATATGATTTCGTAAAGATAATCTATCCACATAGAGTAAATATTGGTGTGACGAAAGGCAATTTTGTTAAGGGAACTAATTTCTAACCACAGTAGGCTATACATTTAAGGGAACACTATATCTTCTTGTAAAATTGAAGTTCCATGAATACTCCAGACTATGCCAGAAAGCAGACGACCTTGGTGTTTCTTATGAGGGATCAGTTTCGTGGCAAAGTTTGGAGAATGCATAGAGCTCCAATTTAGCAGACAGAATCCTCTTAACTTCCCATCTCTTGCCCCCACTTCCCGAAACTCAGACATGGATTGATGAGGTAAGAATAAAACCATAATGACTACTACACCATAAATACATAAGATATTTATACATCAACGAGAAACGACAGTGGTTCAGTTGTCTTTTATTTGGACAACAGTAAACATTGTTACTCAGGACAGACCAACAGTTCCATATTGTGTCAACTGTTGAAATGAATGAATCTGAAAGTACCGAATCACATAGTTCCTCTCCGTCAACTGAGACGGTGGCGTACTGAAATGAGTATTATTTGTCAAATCTGTGAACTATATAGTTTTAACTGTAGCGAAGAAAACACAAAATAAAGTAGTTAGAAGATAAACTTGTGTCACGTGACACTATACGCAGCGGTTAAGGTTTCCTGCCATGAACACAGAGGTATCAGCCACCTCGGGGCATCAGTCACACCAGGTCACAATGGAAAACATGTTGGAAGATTGCACACCGTCATATATATATATATATTCTACATAACTATTATCATATCCTTTTGCTTGCATAAATTTGAAGGACTATGGGTGATAAGGGAAAAAGGCCTATGTCATTAAACTTTGAAAGAACGAATGAGAGGGTTAAAAATATGAGAAAGAAAAGATAAAGAATATTTCAGAAGGCAAGAGAGAGAGAGAGAGAGAGAGAGAGAGAGAGAGAAGACAGGGGAGAGGAGGTTGTGTGAGGTTGCCAGTTACTTGAAAGATATAGGTATTAAGTTTATTTTACGGCGAGAAAAGGTGATAAAGAGGGGGACTACCAGCATGAGGGGTGAAAAGAATACAGGTAAAGCTGAAGACAGAAAATTAATTGTCTCGGCTCCGTTATTTGTTGCTTAATATCCAAAGGATGATAATTATAATCAGTATCTCTCTACGGGGGTGAACAACAGACAGTGTCTTTGTTTAATAGATCGATCAAATGCAATATAATGAAGCACATATTCTAAATGTTTTTAATATCTTTTCAACTACTCACCCTTATCTGTCCTATACACGACCGATGCCCTATCCATATGGCGAGGAAAGTTCAAGAATGGTTTACTGCTCATGATTATTTGCAGGTGATAGATTTGTCTATTTAAGACTGCGATATGAACCCTATAGAAAATCTATGAGGTTCTATCGTTAACACGTGGGAGCCAGAACCACAGAGAACCACAGCAGATTTGTTACGTCACACCAGAACACAGTGGGAGATTTTTCGGGGAAAACCATATATATTATACAGTGAGGAGGCATGGTGCCTCAATGCCCGAGCGACTGCAGGCTGTCATTGAGAAGGAGGGTGGTTGAACACGATACTAGCAACAAATTGATGAGTAATAAAATGAAATATGTAATCTACAGTATTTCAAGCCATAATATCTTCATAGAAGTGTATATAAATAGTGTATATACTGTATATCATCGTGGCTAAGGGTCTAAAGCAATACATATATCGGTGCTTATAATAATAATAAGAAAACAAAACAAACATTACACATGCTTAATGCAAACGTGAGGTCGAAGTATAAACTTCAGGTTATAATAAGTTAACAGTTATTATAATTGTGGTTATTATAATTACAGTGTGGTGCCTACAGACCCAGTTGGATTATGGGTTTGAATGCTTCGTGACGAGGACTTGTGGAGATGTAAACAATAACCAATAAATGTCTGATTTCAATTTTTCCCTGTTTTAATTAGTAATAACAATAGTTGTGATACAATATCCTCTAAATCTTGTGATTGGTTCACTATACTGGGCGTCTGAATGGCTGGCCTAGATGTTGACCTCAGATAAATAAATAAAGGTAATAAATATATTCGTCATATATAACGGATTGTATTTGCATACCAAATATCACTTTTATTTCTATTGTGGTCGTGTTTGCGCATTAACAGATTATGCAGCAACACACAGAATGATGGTAGTGGTGGTAAGAAGGAGAGCAAGGAATGCTGGGATGGAGGGAGAGGAAACGGTGAATTGAATAAGGGAGGACGGGGTGAGGAAGAACAGATGGAGTAGTTATTAGGTAATTAACATCTTACACTATAACTATTATCCTTTGGTAACCAGTTACACAATAGACGTTTCTTAGAAAATGTCATAAATGATACAGGATAAAAATAAAGGATTTACTTGAAATGTAACTTAACACTGGGTAGGTGGTGCATCGCTTGATATATTAGTCATAAAAAACTGTTGTCGTGTTAATTATATTAGGTAAAATCTGGATTCATTTCAAATAATAAAGAATATCCCATGGAATGCAGCATCAGAGTTGGATTTAGATTACAGAAGAAAACATTTAGCTACTTGATCCAATAATTCTCTCCATCTCGATCACTGGTGAAGCTTTACCCCCCTCTCCCCAACCCAACCCCTCCTCTCCTACCACCTTCAAGTGAGTGGTTCACATCCATGATCACAAGTGGTTCGGGATTCAAATTTCTGGATGGCTCAACATTGGCAACGCTACCCCCCCTATATAACTCTGCCCACATTTCTCCACTCCCCCCTCCACCTGTCAGTGATACCATATCCGTTGAGGCCCACACCAAGGCAAGGGTGGAAGAAGTGTGGACCATTGATCAGTCCGGAGCTGTACTACCTACATCTGATTGATATATCGTCAGCTGAACAGCTGTACTCTGATCTTGTATCTGTTACTCATGACCTTTATAGGTTATAGTTATATGTCTCCCGCCCACACCTCCAGCATCGCCATAATGCCCTCTCCTGGATGCTTGATGCACGTATACAGGAGGCAAAGGAGGAGGTTGAACGTGATGGCCTATTATTTCAAGCCAACCCAACTCCTGACCTGCTCCATCGTTACCAGATGTCTAGGGATGCTTTAGTTGCCCTGCAGGAGTGTGCTCACACTGAGTCTTGGCAGCGATTCACGGACAGTATTAACCAACAAACAAGTGTGGCTTCTTATGTGGCACATAATTCGTCGGCTTGTTAAAAAGACGCCTGCCACTGCTCGTCATCACACTCCCGCCGACAACGCAAAACAACTTGTCGATGCCTGGTCAGAACTATTTACCCCAGCCAGTCTACCCATCTACATACAAGATGTATTCGCTTCCCGTGCTGCAAGATGATGACGATGATGCAGAGCAGATAACTGAGGAGGAGTTGCGCCATGCTCTCTCATGGGGTAAAGCTTCTTCCCCTGGTGATGATGGTATTACTTATGCTGTGCTGCGCCTACTTCAACAAGTTCCAGGGAACCCCTTACTTCAACTGTACAATCTTTGTCTTCGTGATGGTTGTGTACCACGAGCCTGGACCAGCAGCGAAATTCAGGCCAATTTCCCTTACTTCCTGTTTTTGTATGGTTATGGAGAGAAACTTACTTAAGCATCTCATGTACAAACTGCAAGATCGCCTTTCTCCATTGCTTTTTAGTTTTCTTCCCCAGCGGAGCACACCCCACTGCCTAGTCGACCTGTACTCTCGCCTTTCCAGGGACAGTGTGGTGGCCTTCATTGATGTTCGAAGTGCCTTCGATGTTGCTAATGGAGACGTCATTTTTGATCAACTGGTTGATTTTGGTATAAAGGGTAATCTACTACGGTGGATTCGGGGTTACCTCAGTAACAGGACCTCCCGTGTGTTTTTCAGTGGTGAGTTCAGTCCTTTGCCCAGTTTTTGTCTTGGTACGCCTCAAGGGGGTGTTCTCAGCCCATTTTTATTTAATATTTTGATGCATCGGCTGCTTACTTCTCTCCCTGATATTCCTGGTACTACAATTACGTGCTATGCTGATGATATTTGTGTTCAATCTACCTCACCAAGGGATCTCCAGAGGTTTCTTGACTCCTTATTTGTTGCCTCCTCTCACTGTGGTATTATTGTCTCACCAGATAAGAGTAGAATATTCACCTAACACCTTCCTCAAGCTCGGCCAGTGTTCACCATTGGATGGACTGTCATTCCCATGTGTTCCCATTACTGTTACCTGGGTGCGCCAGTCAATATTTGGCCAATTGTTCCTGCAAGATCTCAAGACCATCCTATTGTTCAGGACTTGTTGGGTCGTCTCCAGCGCCGACTTACACCACTTCAATGGCTCTCTAACCACTCCTCAGGTATATCCATCCCAGTAGCCAGGACCATCTATATTGCTTTTATCCGTTCAGTTGTTGATTACCTCTACGCTGCTCTAATTCAACTTCCCAGGGCTACTCTTGAAACTTTAGAAAAATTTCAGAATAGAGCAATGAGGATAATTCTCGGCTGTCCAATGTCGACCAGGATAGTGAATATGCAGCGTGATTTGCGTCTTCCCCCATTAGTGGAACGATTTAATTCTAATGTTACTTGCTTCACTGTCAAATGTCTCCATTTCCCACATCTCTCATTCCATTACTCTCAGTTAGTCAGAACTTCTCTTCGACCAAACTACCCTGTCCCTTCGATACTTCCTGCTGGACGTACTCTTTTAAGATCTGTTTCCTCTATGCTCCGTAGTCTTAATATAGATATAATGGTTGCTTCCAATACCTGATGAGAGCTTTACACCTACTTCCAAGTCGGCTGCCTTCTCTACAGCGGCAGTTGGCTCTGGAACACATAGAAACAGTGACGTCCTCCATCACAGATTCATACTGCCTCTACACTGATGGCTCATTGCAAATGGATGGTGCAGCGGGTTGTGCCGTTTTCTCACCTGATATGGAGTCACTTCCAGGGGGCTGGGTTGGCAGTCGTCTCTGTAACTACTCCAGCTCAACATTGTGTGAATTGTATGCTATTCTGGATGCTGTTAGTCTTGTTTGTCAACGTGGAGTGAATGCTGCTATTTGTTGTGACTCTAAACCGGCCCTCCATTCCCTCACTAGTTTTCAGCCCACAAACTTTTCTGTTATTCAGCAGATTTTGTCGTTCTTGTCCTTATTACGTCATCGTAACTTGACTATCAAATTCTTATGGATTGTTGCGGCTAGAATCAGCTACCCGCCACACGCATCAGCCCTCTCTCTCTTAGTCTCCTTTCAAACCTCACCAGGAGGCTAATGTAGCAGCCCGCTACAGGGTACCATCCCATGTCGGTTTATGTCACAATGTTACAGTTGACAGACTCGCAAAGAAAGCCTGCCATCTGCTTCCTCGTGGTGTTGGACGTCCTCTCTCCCTGACATGTTACCTCTCTAGAGTCCGCTCCAATGCTCTCCTTCCTGTACGGCGATGCAGGGATGCATCTCCATCACCCATTATGAGTCTGTCTACCATCACAAATATTCCTAGCGTTGTCGAGGCCTCATGGTTCGAAGGCACATTGTAGTCTCTGCTCGTTTGAGGCTTGACTACCGGCCACCATAGCAGGTTGCTGGGATGCAGGGTGAACCTCCCTTCACTGAGTGTCGCTTGTGTCCAGCGCCTCGTGCTAACACCATAGAGCACTACTGCCTTGCCTGCCCCACTGTCCGACACTGACTGCCCCAGAGCCTGCCACTTGATGTGGTTTGTCGATACCTGCTGAACCATCAGGTTTTGGAGGAGCTTCTGGTACGCCACTCTCGTTTTGGTGGATTTAAGTAGGTCATAATGTAATTATTTGTCTGCGTGCTTGTACTTCATTCTGCTATGTTTTCAAGATATGTGTGTATGTGAGTGTGTGTAGTAGTTCGATTCTCATGGATTCTGTCTACTTATATGTATAATTGCATGACTCTTGATTGACGCTACGGCGCAATTAATTAAAAACAAGAAGAAGTCTGTTTTGGTGAGTTGTGATGCATGTCCAGAGTGACCAGGTTTAACATAATAATGCTAAATTTGACTCTTTTTTTTTTATGTATGTGTGTTTGTGTGTGTTTGAGAGAGAGCGTGTGTATACGTGTGTAAAAAATAGAAAGAGAGAGAGAGAGAGAAAGCGTGTGCATGTGTGTTTCTATGTATATGTAGGTGTTTATGGGTGTATATATGACAAGCTGAAGGCTGTTAAGATCCCAGGTTCGAATCTCCGCTTTCTCAACATAGACTCTATGGTCTCCAGCATCAACGATGCAGGCAAGCCTGGCTTGCTTGCCCAGTTTAGCAATGAATTCAACCACAAAATGTTGAACACCTAAATTTAGTACTAAACATAAAACATAAAGTATCATAACATTACCTAAAATAACCATCATAGCATAACATAATGTAACAGCATGATCTAGCATAACCAAACATAGCATAACATAACGTAACATAACATGACCTAGCCTAATCAAACATAGCATAATATTACATAACATAACATGACCTAACCTAACCAAACATACCATAACATAATGTAACATAACATGACCTAACCTAACCAAACGTAGCATATTATATCGTAACCTAACATGACCTAGCCTAACCAAACATTGCACACCATAATGTAACATAACATGACGTAGCCTAACCAAACATAGCATAATATAATTTAACATAACATAACATAACAAAAAAAAAAAAACGGGAACCGCCTTGACGTGGTGGGGGGCTTGTGTGTCTCTGGGACCTGGCGAGCTATACTAGAGGGGGCTACGGCCCCTGCTCTGCCCTGATTTCGGGGAGAGAGGGTTTCCCATGCTAGGAAGGTCGCTAGAATAAATAGTTCCCACCTTTAAGTTCTTCAACTGTCTCTCTTTTCTTTTCGTTTCCTTCCTGCTTGCTGTCACACCTCTCTATCACCTTTTTTTCTGGCGCTATAGGACCTCGATGTTGCGGCGCCTAATATCCATCAATTAAAAAAAAAATAACATAACAAAACCTAGCATAGCATAACATATAATAAAACATTTCGTAACGTAACAAAATATAAATTTGACTAACATTATGGTACATTTCTGTGTATTTAATTGGTTATTCTATTCTTTCTTTTAACCACCAGTTTATTTATCAGCAAATATTTTTCTTCTTCCTGTTGACAATATTCACTTAATTTATTTTGACTTTTATTTTAATTATATATATATATATATATATATATATATATATATATATATATATATATATATATATATATATATATATATATATATATATATATATGTGTGTGTGTGTGTGTGTGTGTGTGTGTGTGTGTGTGTGTTAATTGAACCAGTATTTTCTTTTTCTATATTTTTTTTTTTAAATTATATATTTGTAATAAAAAAACAGTTTTAAAATGACCAATGAGGGGGGGGGGGGGTAATCCCAGTACTCCTGCCACTTGGGCCATGCTATTTTATCGTGGCTGTTATAATGCCTCCTTCATGAATGACATTTGTGGTTGTAAAGCTGGCATGGTTTCTCTCGGGGACGAGCAACCACACCGGATAATGGACTCCTTCCACCCTCCTAATAAATTCACATATAAATAATTAGAGGAAATCTATTGACAAAACCACGTTTAGGATTTTCACCCGGACAACGTCGGGTATCGCTGCTAGTGTTCAACTCCTGCTGTCCGGCTCACGTGTTGCACCGTCGGTATGTGGACTGTGGCTGATGGATTAGACTATCATAGCTATATCATGCCATGTAGCGCTATGTTGGGCGGGGTTTTCTTGTTAGTGGGCTAGTTAACAACATCACAATATCGATACGCTACACACTCAGTTGCCTTCTGATCGTCACGAAGGTTGAGTTGTTTTTAAGTATTTGTGTGTGTCCGAATCTATACCCACGCGCACTTAAGTAAATACCGTTGTGAATATATGGACATGACAGTGAAACGATGATAGTCCTACAAATGTACATATTATTTTTAGTGCTGTGATAGTGACACACGATAGATAATAGTAGTAATAAAAAAATACACAATCACAAACGCACGCACAGGCTCGTAATTACATGTGTTTCGTACAGTACAGGCGGTGAGGTAGTGATGTGAAGTGAGGTGAGGTAGTGAAGTGAAGTAAGGTGAGGCGAGGGCACACGATAGATAATCATGGTAATAAGAAAACACCGTAGTGAATATATGAAGGTGTTTTGCAGCTAACTGTATACCAAGGCCACAGTTGCGCTATGCACACAAACAAGTGGCTCTTCCTGCGCAAAAATGGGTTTACTCAACTCGCACTCCATAAATCTCCATAACTACACATCGTAGAGCCTTCCAGATGGTACCATTTGAAAGAGGAAGAGTTGAAGGTAAGGATGGAACAATTTTGAAGCAAGAACGCTTTATATGTTAAGAGTGAGAGCGTTGTGAAAATAGGAGAAATCGAGGAATTTTTCGGGTACCCATGAAACCAATAAATCATAATCATTAATGGATTTTCATAATTTTTTCATAGGTTATGTGTACCTTGTCTACGAATAATATATACACTTTTGAAGAAAATCGGACCGACCCGTCTTTGATTTTGACGATTTCTTTGACATTTAAAAAAAAAACTTGAAATTGTAATAACTTTGTTATTTGTAGACCAATTTCAAAGATGTTGGTACCATTGGAAAGTACAGGAAAAATTCAACAATTCTGCAGGAGGAAAAAAACCTATAACAATGGAAATATTTATTCTACAGTAATAAAACTTCGCCAAATGACTTACCAGTTATAGACAGTGTTACTAAGGAGAAAACAAATTAAATTTTCCAATTTTGCGCTAAATTCATGGGAAACGCTCCCCTTAATATAACGTGATTAATGGGATTTGTGAAACAGTCCTTACTTTTAACGTACCAAGAGCAGAAAATCACAGGCTTCGGACAGAATGTAGCGAAGCCATAGTTGCCACACTCTTAGATTGATATTATCATACTGGTTCCTCAAAATTATTGGATTTTCAGTAAAAATCTTCCTCCATTAAAGTAAGGGGAAAAAATAGATTGTTACACCTGAATTCTGATGAGAGGGCATTTTTGGTACAGAGACCGTTTAACTTTGCCAGGACACCATCATTGAAATTATACCTCTTCTTTATTTCACGTACTCCATGCCACAAGAGGGAAACTTCAACACCTCTAGCAAAAACTCCTGCTGTTGAGCTTTCTTTTTGGAGAAATTAGTCTATTTCCTGGAGAAGTTCAACTACCATAACATTTGTAATTATATTTATTTAGACATTAGAACTATCGTACAAACCATACGACAATGGAAAATGCTATCGTACAGGTGGCGGCAAAATTTCTGTCACCTCACTTGCTTCACCCAGTCACGCGATGTTCACAGTCTCGGTGAAGCAAGTGAGGCGACAGGACTTCTGCCGCCGACTGTACATCGTATCTAAACCAAGACCGTTTTTATCGTATATGCATGATAATTATTGTACGTGTGGCAACACTGTAATTTAAAGCTCTGTGGTGGTAGTCACACTTCACAACCATTAGTCCTAAACTGCAGCTTCAAATATTAATGTGAAGTGGGTCCCAAGGATAGATACGATCCGAATGCTATATCTGCAGCTCTGGCTTCGACTTCTTATTCTTTAACCCCTAAAGTATCGGGTCCGTCATATGACGGGTTGACGGTAAAGACTGGGCCCGGCATATGCCAGGTTGCTAAAATTTCCCAAGCTTATGGAATTTTCCCCAATTTTTTGTACTCCAGATGTTGGCTACACTGGTTTATAGTAAGATGGGATGCTCAGACTGACTACAAACTGCTTTTTGTAGGGTAAAATTGAGGGATTATAATTGCTTGTGAGAGGCTTAGCCGACGTGCGTCTACCCCCATTTTCTACTACCTCACCACGATCAGCACACCCACCCAAACACTAGCATTCAGCGCACAGCAACCAAACCTCATTCAACTAGTAATTCTGTAACCATTGCACCTACAGACTTTCCGTTGGTACCAATCGAAAGAAAGAGGAAGAGTTGTTCGTTCCGATGGTACTAAATTAATATTCTCGTCCATTGTAGGTTAACAGTAATAAGCATGCGAAAACAACCTAGTTTCTGTGTTTTTCACCAAACCTCTTGCTCTACCGGTACACATTTTTATACAACACCCGGTCCTTTAGGGGTTAAGGGGTATCGAAACTTTTATTTTTGACTATGGTAGTGTGTTTGGTAGAGTTCCACCCAATGTTTCACAAGTAATTGCCAAATAAACTTTCAGAATGTGATTGATTATTAATTTTAATGTTCTGTACAAGAATTGTGCATACAGTATACTCTTACCAACCTTATAAAAACAGTATATCAATAATGAAATATAACAAAAACCGAATGTATGAAGACCAGCAAAAGATTTAGCATATATTTTCTGATCTAGCCTAATTTCAGCTGCTGTCTAAAATATTCCTACCCGAAAAATCTGGTCACCCTGCGCGTATCACGCGATGTTTTTGTTGGTAGAAGTGTGTTTAGAGTTGAGACGACTAGATGAGTGTTTGCAACCTAGTTTGGGGATGGTTACTCTACAGTAGAGCAAGTATGCAGTGTATTCCCTTTAAAATAGAGTTGTGGTGTGTACTATTCAAAAGTGTGGAAACTGTGCTGATATTATAACAATGGTGAAGGCTGATATAACAGGGGATTTCAGGAGTTTCCGTGTGAAGACTGGAGATGTGCGAGTCGAGGAGGATTCCTGTGACAGTTAGGGCCTTTGGGGACATGCAAGTGGCATCGACGAAAGAAGTGTCATTAGAGGATAAGAGTACCAAGCGTCTCGCCCCCAAGTGGAGAGTGTCGGGCCAGGAGATGCAACTTTTACTACAGAGATGCTCACCCCTTGCATTCTCACCATGTAAAATGTACAGTCAGCGGCAAAAGTCCTGTCGCCTCACTTGCTTCACCGAGGCACGCGATGTTCATTGACTCGAGATTGTTAGGTGTAGAAAACGTGCATATATCTCGACTCCATGAACACCGCGTGTCTCGGTGAAGCAGGTGGAGCGACAGGACTTCTGCCGCCGACTGTACCTCCTTGAGCAGGAAATCCTCCACTTGGCTAATACCCAATTCATAAATATTGGCAGTGTCAGACTTCAACTCAAGTTCAGGAGACAGAGGGATAGTGGTGTGAAGACATACGCTTCCTCCCTTCACCCTAAATCAGTTGCAGCACCCTCTCAACCCTCTCAAGAGGCAGTAGCTTTATGCTCTAGTGAGAGTGTTTCTAAGGTTACGCTACATAATAGCTTCTCTGTCTTGGAAACTTTATCAGACACTCATTCTGGTGACAATTCTTAGATTTTAGCTAAAGGTGTCCATGTGGTAGAGGTTCACGCTGCCACACGCTCTCCAAAAAGGAAACTTAAGTTGCCTTTGTGGTTCCTCAGAGGCACTTGACTCGATAGATATTCCTCCTTAGAAGGCAACCATCTCTGAGGACTCATCCATTTCACCAGAAGCGTTCTCGTGGCTCTGATGAATCTCTTGATTCAACAGAAGTTCTTCATCGTAACATTCCTTCGGGTCCATCAGGGGCGTGATGTTAATGTGGATGCCACATATGTTTTGACTTCAAAAGATTCTGTTTCTCCTCTGCTTGAACAGCAGAGTGATTCAATCACCTGTATTAAGGATGTTGATGTATCTGCCCGTGTCAGTGATACCACTGCTGCACAACACAATACCAATGTAATTGTTTCAAAGAATGTACCTGCTCATATACCTTCATCTTCCAATTACTGCCCCAAGTACTACTCTTTGGGTTCGCTCTTCTAGTGGCCTAGGATTAGACAAAACGTATCTTTTGAGTAAACCCTTAAGTAGAATTGGCAGGGGGAAGTACCTCCGTGAGGCTTTCCAAAAACCAGTATCAAAGTAACACTGTTCAAGGTCCTTCAGTGGAATTGCCATGGCTTGCGTGCTTCTTGGGAGGAACTGCGCATTCTTCTCTCTAGCTTCTCTCCTGCATGTGTTACTCTTCAAGAGACAATGCTTAGGGACTACATTCTGTAATAAACTTTGTAGTGCAATATTTGAATTATTATATTGAATATAATAATTAGGTAAGCAATGATTCAGTAATTGACTTACCTTACCCGGTTTATTAACCCCTAAAGAACGATTTTTTTTTTCACTTCCAGCCGACTTCTGGGGGTCAATTTTCAACTTTCATGTACGCAAATTTTGTTCTTACAGAAATATAGAGCTTGAATTTACACACCAGGAACTGAAAGCAGGAGCCTCCTAGGTCTAAGCATTTGCGTATTACAGAGCGTCAAAGTCCGATAATAAATAAAATAATATCCCCTGAAACGCAAAGTGTATGCTCTAATTACGCTCTAAACATGTAAATGAACACCTAAATAATGTGTCTAAGTGGTTTTCAATGATAATAAACGTATTTCAGTGTAATTTTGTCTGTCTAGACTCTCCTAGAGTATAATAGCCAGCAGAGAGATACGAGAAACATAAGAAAACAGCATTTAAATTACAATAAATCAATTGAAGTAGGTGTGAAAACCCAACAATACAACATACAACATACAACACATGCAGCTACATCTATACTTCTATATGTGTGTAAATAGGCTAGAAATAGGCAGCCAGTTGTCCTGTATCAGGTGTGACACTGATAGGACACACAAGACAGAAAAACACGTCCCACTTGAGACAATGTGCGTATATACACAGCACTACGCACTGTACACGGTGTGTACAAGGTTGTGTGTGTATGTATTAATGTGTAATATACTGCATGTAAACACATAAAATATTCAATGTAACTCTAAAATACTGTAAAGTCAAAATAAACTACATCAACAAACATATTACCATACATATAAGGGATACATTTGCGTATATACGCACGTGGCAACATATCATCCACAAACAGAAGTGTGTGGACAGAAGAGCAGAGAGGGAGAGAGGGTTTGTATGAGTAAGGGAGGGGTAGCAAGGGGAGGGAAGGGGACTAGTGGTTTGTGTGGTCCTTGTTGGTGGGGGTAGGTCTATGCTCCACCCACCATCATACGCAGTTGCCAAACATCATTATCACAGTCAAATCTTTTGTCAAGGACTTTAGCTTTCCATCGTTACCAACGCCAGCTCGCTAGCTACTCGCTACAGTTTTTGATAGGTACGTCGACACGTCGAAAATTCGGAGCGAACCATACTTTTCTTTATCACCGACATGTTGGTTAATCGGTCCTTAGGGGTTAATGCACCTTCGTTGTGTTGGCTTAAGGAAGGTTCTCAGAGGCTGAATCCCCTATATTATTGCAAGTTTATCAACAATTTATGTGAGCTCTTACGATATGAATGCCTTTAAAAATATATAGTAATAGGGAAGATATGGTGTATGAAACAACCAATTACATTAATTTACTATAATTTATTTAATTCAGTCATACACCAACAGAATTAATAAATTACTCACGTACTCACTTTCCCTCACAAAAAGCTAGCTAAATTAGATGAGTTACCCTCGCGCGTGACTCCTGTTTTATGTTCAATGTCCTCGCAAGTCCTTTTCAATGTACGAGTATATTAACTATATTTCCAATTGTCCTCGTTTAATTATTGGTGCTATTTCAAGACTTTCCTACTCAATTTACTTTAATTAATAATCAATATCAATTTAACCACAAGCCTTGATAATTACAGAGGTTTGTTTCAGTCTTAGTAATTTTCTTTTCAATGTACAGGATTTTCAATGTCCACACCTATAATTTATCACTCGTTTATCTTACTTTTCACTGTCAATTGATTATGTTTTCTACTCAATCAATAAGACAGTGCATTGCAATCACGAACGTTGAAGATTATAACTGGTGACGAGACCGAGTCATTAATCTTAGCTGTGATTTTGCAAAGGTTAGACAAGAGCTGATCGTTTACGTGTGTGTGCTTTGTGTTTGAAGTCAAGACTGCCGTCTTCAAATGTTCTCTACCCAACCAGTAATTAGCTCCTCCCCCAACTGTCTAGATCGATATTCACGGCGCCACACCCAACTGTCTGAATCCTACTGTCTGTCTGACTAAAATCTCATATATTTCACACTCACACACTAGCCATACATGTAATGTTAATGATGCCACGTAAATTAATCATGGTAATTATCCACTTCACGAATCATATGGAGAAATTGCGAGATTATCTGTGTGCCTACGTAAAATCAATATTGATAAGCCAACGAGTGGGAAACGAAGGATTTTATCGTTACAAGAGGGGGAGAGGCCCCAGGAAACTCACTGGAGAGTACCTCCCTTCACCACATACATACTCCCATTTGCTTTATGAACCACTAGGCTATGGCTAATTATTCCTATACTTCATTGATTAATATGTCACTATCAAATCTGACTCCTGACACATTCCTACTAGTCCTCCAGCATACTCTACATTTTATTTCAATTCATTTGATATTTTTATGGACCATCCCTATACTGTGTGCAGTTTATACCTTCCTCCGAGTGTTACAGTTGTTTGGGGTGATCTCAACCGTCTTGTACGGGACCTTCCCTCTCCCTTTATTATAAAAGGGGGAAAGAGGAAGAAGAAGCTCAGATAGTCCACCAACCAAGCCATCACCTCCTGTCACCGTAGAGTGGTGGATGTCTGCCTCTCCACGTCTTGACCTCTTCTCCTAGTACACCTTAGGCCATCGGGACACCGACATCTACCAGGTTCGGGAGGTGTGGACAAGCAAAATAACACCGTCTGCTTGTCTACTCTTCAAATCATCATTACAACAAGTATATATCCTTCCTGCCTACCGTCACCTCTCAGAGGAGGACAAAACATCAAAAATTACCACTTCACATACATATCCTGACACACACACACCTTGACACACATATATTTAACCCACTTCATTATTTTATAATTATATCGCCTTAATGACCATTGCGGAGGCTATAGGCGTTAAGCCAAATAATACACACACATACAAATTAATAAATAAATTAGGGGAGAGAGATCTGGGAGGATTCTACAACCAGCCATTGTCCAATCAACACATACTACCAACACCACCACTTCCTCTGCCAATCGTCTTGTTGGCAGGGTGAAGTGGTTTATCCATTTGAAGGGCTATAGCTTTGTTACCTGCAACAGGCGAGATTACTTCGTCCACAGGAAGGGCACCCATCTTTCTACTGCCATCACCTCACCACCATCACTGTGGAGGAAGTGAGTGGCGGCTACCAACATAGCTGGACCAGTTGGTGGGCAGGTCCTATATATAGACTCCATGCCCGTGGGGGGAAGACGGCTGACGCCCAACCACCGCAGCGAAGGCAGCAGCAGGCACACATCGTCACCGTCTGCACCAGGACTGCAGAAGGGCTAGGTCGTCTTTCTGACCTACTCCTGGACATTATCAAGAGAAATGGCTTGCCACCAATTGCCATTTGTCCTGATCTACAACCACCCACCATCACCACCACCACCAGGAAATGATGCAGCAAACCTGCACCGCGGGGGAGAAACAGAGTGGACGTGCCACTAACCCTACCTCCGGCTCACCCCCGTCGCCGGTTAACCCTGAGCCTTCCCAACTGGACTTCGAAACAGAGGAGGACACTGAGGATCCCGACACCAGTCCCAGCTCCTCCTCCACCACGATCACGAGAGAAGACACCACTGACAACATGGACCTGAAAATGAAGGGGAATGGCAGACGGTGAAGAAGAGAAAGAGGAGGACAGATAGCCCACCAACCAACCCATGACCCACAGTCACCGTGGACTGGTGCACGGATGTCCGCCTCTCCACGCCTCGACCTTTTTCACCAACACATTTACCGTTGCCAAGACCCCGACATCTTCCAGATGGACTACTCCAGGGACCAGCTTCTCAAAATCAACATCAATTGTCTCCGGCTGCAGTGGGACCTATGTGACACGAGAAAGAGGGAGGATTGATTGATTGATATTTGGCGTCGCAACAGCAAGGTCATATAAAAATGTGATTGAGAAGTGAGACAGCAAGCAGAAAGGAAATATAAGAGGGACAGTTGAAAATCTAAAAACTAGTGGCTGGGGCCGAAAGGGAGCAAAAACCCTTAAAATATTGCTCACATCACCGATGCAGGTCATACCGCCTACGGGAGAAAGAGGGAGGAAGGAAAGAGACAAGAAATTGCAGAATAGAAAAATTAAAGGTTGTCTTAATTATGGAAGATAGGCATAATGCAAAATTATATAAATTAATAAAAATATACCTGTACACTAGTCACCTAACAGTCTTGCCTCCCTTATCTTTCTCTCCTTACAAAAGATATATTGGACAGAAAATATAAAGGGAAATATTATAACCTGACTATTGAGAAAAATAAGAAAAGGAAGCAGGCTAGCTGGATTGCTACAGACTCGACCACACTCAATCCATCGCCTCAGTCAATGTTCGAGAGACGAACGCAAAGGTATCCGGCGAATTGGATTAATGTGAACCGGACATAACAACTGCTTCACTACTCAACTTGATTGTTGCTGCAAGAGTGCATAATTTCGGTAACATAAACAATGACAAGGGATTCTCCTTACCACCATAATGATGTTTAAAAAAATTATATCATCTTTGTTTTCAATGGTATTATATAATACCGTTGGATTATACTGTATGTTAGTTTTCATTACTGGTTTCACTACCCTCCTCTCTTTCTACTCTCTGTTGACTGTCGTCTTTGTAACCACTCTAGCTCAACAGTATGTTAACTGTATGCTATTCTAGATGCTGTTAGTCGTGTTTGTCAACGTGGAGTGAATGCTGCCATTTTTTGTGACTCCAAATCTGCCCTTCATTCCCTCTCCACTATTCAGCCCACGCACGCTACAGTTATTCAGCAGATTTTATCGTTTTTAGCCTTATTCTGTCGTCGTAACTTGACTATTTTTTTTATGGGTGCTATCCCATGTAGATTTACGTCACAATGGTACAGTTGACAGACTCGCAAAGGAAGCCTACCATCTGCCTCCTCGTGGTGTTGGACGTCTTCTCTCCCTGACATGCTACCTCTCTAGAGTCCGCTCCGCCGCTCTTCTCCCCGTACGGCAACGCAGGGATGCACAGAGGCCCTTGAGCATCTCCATCACCCATTACGAATCCGTCTGCTGCCACAAATATTCCTACCGTCGTCGAAGCAATGTAGTCTCTTCTCGTTTGAGGCTTGGCTATCAGCCACCATGGCAGGTTGCCGGGTGAGCCTCCCTTCACCGAATGTCGCTTGTGTCGAGTGCCTCGACACTTACTGCTCAGGGGCCTGCCAATTGATGTGGTTTGTCGATACCTGGAGGAACTTCTGCTACGCCACCCTTGTTTTTGGTGGATTTAAATAGGTCATAATGTGAATATTTGTCTGTATGCTTGTGCATCATCCTGTTATGTTTTCGTGACGTGTGTGTGTGTATGTGTGTGTTTGTTTGTGTGTGTGTGTGAAGGTGTATGTATGTGTGGTTGTAGTCATTGGACTCTCATGGGTCCCACCTACCCGTATGTATCGTTGCCTGCCTGTTGATTGACGCTACGGCGCAATCAATAAAAAAAAAAAAAAAAAAAAAAAAAACTCCAATCCTATCCCCCACCCCTAAATCACCCTCGCATTAAGTCGTACTGTCATGTGTTTCCGATAAGAGGGTCGAAACTGGCGGTTCACACATTGTGGGGTACACTAATTGACAATGCTGGAGTGATGACCTTGGCAGTGGAGGAGACTGTTCCTTCGCTCTTCCTCTAGCGACCACGTCCTTCCGCCAACTGATGTCTTAAGCTTACACCCATCCACTTTTATATTCCAACATCTTCAAATATATCCATGATGAAATATTCATCTCTAATGTTCCAATGTCGGGGAGTGAGGAGATAGAAGAGAGGAAAGCAGCTGTTATCTAATAAATAATATATATTCTTACGGCAGTCATAGAGATGTGGAGGATGTGAAGTACAGTACAGTCGGCGGCAAAAGTCCTGTCGCCTCAACTGCTTCACCGAGACGGGCAGTGTTCATGGACTCGAGAAATACACACGTTTTCTACACCTAATAATCGCGAGTCTATGAACATCGCGTGCATCGGTGAATCTAGTGAGGCGACAAAACTTTTGCCGCCGACTGTACATCTGGCCACACTCCAGGAAGGCCCACTGTTAATGTTGGCCGAGATATTAACCTCGAAACACTAATAGTAAGCTCCGCTTGCTCGAACCATTCACTGGTGGGAGGGAGAAGTACGGAGGTATTTGAGGATGGTAGGGGGGATGTCATTACACGAGAGGTGAGAATTTATTTTTAAGAAGGTAAGAGATGAGCGGAATATTTAATAAAAATATGAAAATACACCCGGTTTCAATTATTACTTGGCGATTTTTCGGCAAGTATGTTGCTCGGCGATCTTATGTGTTTGTGTGTTTGTGGCTATGTCTGTAGCTTCGCGGTCTACAGGTTGCAATTCTTGTCCGATTTTGCTGAAATTTTCACCACAGGTAGGCATCAAAATTTCTAGGTAACTTATTGTTTTTCAAGGTCAAAATTATAAAAAACAAAATGAAAATTGATAAAACCGCAATAATTTCGGTTGTAGTGATCTGATTTTGATCAAACTTTTCTGTAACATGCTATGTTCATTTCTGCTTCTGTTGGTACTTGAGCGATGGCCGTATTCTTAAAACTCGCAATTTGAGCATTTGGACGAAAATCAAGGGGTCTGAATTTTGCCATACTTTCGCCAAGTTCTCGCTCTACGAGCGAATGTTTATTTATATATTGACATTCGTGTCAATTATGAATATCATTATCGGTTAGATCATCATTTAGGGATTATAATGTACTGTATTCTATGGTTATTATTAAGCACTGAACGCATTAAGATACTTACACAATAACTGCATAAATATCATGAATCAGAATGTTCTTTATTAAATGAAGCCTTCTGGTTCATGATACTTATGCAGTTATTGTTTAGTTACAGTATTTTACAGTGTTTAGTGTGTGATAATAGCCAATGAATAAATAATAGTAAAGTTTACAATAATATTACCTCGGTTGTGTTTGTTTTATATAATGATATCTAAAAGTTTATCAAATCTTTAATGATGTTACTAATAGACATCAATATCAGAATATTATGAATTATTGATAACCGGGTGTATTTTCGTACTTTTAATTAATAGAGATTCCATTAATTCATCACCTCGTCAAGAATTATGTCTTACCTCTTGTGTAAAGGCCAACGTAAACAACGCTGGGTGGACCTCACGGGAGTGTGACAATTTGTACATACACACAAACGCTAGATAATATGAATAGTTTATGTATAATTGTAAAATACAATGCATTTTATGTTTTCTTCCAAGACATGTTACACATCGACTCAATATAAAGATGCATAAGACAAAAATAACTTTCTTGACTAATATCACCTCAGTTCCTACGATAAAAAAAAAATCACATAGTACGGAAAATTAAAACCAATCAATTAATTTCTTTGCTTATTATATTGAGAGAACAATAATTTTGGCTCATTTAGAGGGTAATTAGCCTTAAAAAAATGCGACGAACAAATCCAATAGTTATTGACAGATTCTGTTTCCAGGAATAGGTTGGGGGAATCAGTAATAGTATCATTAATTATGAAACTAGGCTTTCTTACAATAGCTGTTAAAGAAGCTGCCGAACGATCGCCTTCATTGTCAGTATTATTCTTTTCAATAACAGCAACAATCAAATACATTTTTCTTACCATCCTTATTAGAATGAAGGGTATAGACACTGGTTGATTATATGATGAATAAATGTAATTGATAGTAATTTATGTTAGTTAGTATTTTCATGATCAGTCAATTGTGTGGCATGTGTCGCAGCCTTAGCCAGGGCATCAGCCCGCTCATTTCCATAGACACCCACATGGGCCGGGACCCAACAGAAAGTGACTTTGTTGCCATGACGACCCAGGAGGACAAGCCACTCAAGAATGGTTAACAACTGGGGATGGGAAGAGTTAAAATTGCACAAGGCCTGCAAGGCACTACAGGAATCACTAAAAATAGTAAAAAAAGGCTGAGGGAGAGTAAAAATCACTTGGATGGCATATAAAATGGTTTAAGAGCTCAGCAGTGAAAATCGACATGACAGAAGGGAGCCTACCACCACGGCAAAAGTCAGGAAAGCCAACTCCAGCATCAGACTTTGACCCATCTGTGTACACAGGGAGCGACTCCCTGTGAGTGAAGGCATGTTCTAAAAACAGGGAACGAGCCAATGGAGGAGGAAAAAATTCCTCTTTGTCTGTAAAGCAGGTGCAGGGGAAAATTTCTGGAAGAAGCCATGGAGCCACCTAGGGACCTGCACAGTACGAATCTGGAAATCTTCAAGTCCCATCACCTCCATAACCTTCCTTACACGGAAGCCACGAGAATATACGAGAATGTGAAAGGTAATAATTAGACATGATATCAGATGACACCTCCAAGAAAGGAAGGGTGTCAGGAAGTCGATGTAATCGATGTAAACATTGAATCATCAAGGGCTGGCGACGGAGATCTAGAGGTGGTTCATTAGCGTCCACCAGTAGACTGGGGATTGGTGATGACCTGATCGCTCCGGTCGCCAGACGTATCCCAGCATGATGAACAGGGTCTAAAATTCTGAGACAGGCATGTGTGGCAGAGGAGTACACCTCACACCCATAGTCGAGTTTTGACTTAATAAGAACACGGTATAGGTGAAGGAGAGTGACTCGATCAGCCCCCCAGGTCGTATGGCTCAGAACCCTCAATAGATTAAAAGCCTTGAGGCAAGAGACCTTAAGTGTACGTAAGTGGGGAACCCAAGTCAAATGTTTGTTGAAAAGGAGACCCAAAAAGCGAATCTCCTCGACACAGCGTATCCGATGACCATACATGAATAAGTCCGGATCAGGGTGGATACCTCGGATGTGGTAGAAGTGCATAGCAACCGTCTTGGCAGGAAAAAATCGAAACCCATCAGAACCAGTCCAATGTGACACCCTGTCAAGGGCAAGCAGCATGCGCCGCTCTGCCACTGACATACGGGAGGCAGCAAACCAGACTGCTAGGTCGTCAACGTACATCGAGTTGGCTATACTGTCCGGAGGGGATGAGGCAATGGCATTAATTGCTACTGTAAACAATGTGACACTGAGGACGCTTCCCTGGGGGACACCCTCCTCCTGTACAACAGATACTGAGAGAGCTGTACCAACCCATACAGAAAAACTGCGACCACTAAGAAACTCTTTTAGAAAGCGTGGAAGGTGACCTCGCAGGCCATATACATGGAGCTGCTGCAGGATGCCATATTGCCATGTAGTCTCATACACTGTCTCTAAATAAAAAAAATACACAGATAAGGTGTTGATGTCGTGCATAAGCCTCACATGCAGCAGCTTCCAACCTGACCAGAGCGTCTGTAGTGGAACGATGTTTACGAAAGCCAGACTGGGACGGAGACAGAAAATCGCCCGTTCCAAGAAGTATGTCAGTCTGACATTCACGATCTTCTCAAATAGTGTACTGAGACAGGAGGTCAAGGCAATTATTTGGTAATTGAGAGCAACTGTAGAATCCTTGCCCGGCTTGAGGAAAGGAAGGATGGTAGCAAGTTTTAGGGATAAAGTTGAGAGCGGCAGAGTGGAGTACATCAGTAAAATATGTTACAGCCTCGTCATAGCTACTAAAATCGGCTACTAAAGAGATGGAAGTAGTTAGCTCTCTAAAAAACTGCCAGTCAGCCTTCTCTAATTTCCACCTAGGTAGACGAGACTGTGGTTCGTACTTGTTACCTTCCAAGAGTATATGGAAATGGTCAGTACCATATAAATCAGGCAACACTCGCCAAGTAAAATCTAACAGAGCACCGGGTGAGCAAAGGGAAATGTCAATGGCAGTAAAAGTCCCAGTTGGGCTATTAAAATGTGTCCCATCTCCCGTATTAAAACCCCTAATCCCTCATCTTCAATAAGAGAAGCCAATAAAACACCCCTGGAGTTGACTGAACTGTCATCCCACAGAGGATGACAACCATTAAAATCGCCTAATAAAATAAAGGGAAAGGGAAGGTTCCGTACTAGACGGTTGAGACCACCCCTCCCTACTGTAACACTGGGAGGAAGGTATAAACTGCGCACAGTGTAGGGACGGTCCATAAAAAACTTAACAGTAACAGCCTGGAGTGGTGCGTCAAGCTCCAGGCTCGTGCATGGAATACCTCGACAAACTATAAATTGGAATAAAATGCCGAGTATGTCCCCAAGTAGTCCCCAAGCATTGTCTCTTGAAAAGAACACATGCAGGAGAGAAGCTAGAGAGAAGAATGCGCAGTTCTTCACAAAAAGCACGCAAGCCACGACAATTCCACTAAAGGACCTTGAACAGTGTTACTTTGGTCCTAGTTTTTGGGAAGCCTCATGGAGGTACTTCCCACTACCACTTCGAACTGAGGGTTTACTCAAATGATACGTTTTGTCAGATCCTGGGCCACTAGAAGAGCGAACCCGAGGAGTAGTACTTGGGGCAGTAATTGGGACCCGTAGACGAGTCCCTGAAGCATCTGATATGTTGGAAGAAGATGAAGGTAAATGAGCAGGGATATTCTTAGAAACATTTACATTGGTATTGGCCTGTGTAGCAGTGGTATCACTGACGCAGGCAGACACATTAAAATCCATAATACAGGTGGTAGAATCACTCCGCTGTTCAAGCGGAGGAGAAACTGAATCTATTGAAGTCGCAATATTAGTGGCATCCACATTAACTTCACACACCTCTGATGGTCCTGAAAAAAGCTTGTGAGGAGGATCTTCTGTTGAATCAAGAGATTCATCAAAGCCACGAGAACGCTTCTGGAGACATTGAGAGGAAACTACAGATGAGTCCTCAGAGATGGTTGCTTTATAAGAAGGAACATCTATTGAGTCAAGTTCCTAAGAGGAACCATGATGGCATCTCTGTGGCCGTTTGGGTGACTTAAATTTCCTTTTTGGAGAGCGTGTGGCAGCGTGAACCTCTACGACATGGACACCTTTAGCTAAAGTCTGAGAATTGTCATCAGTTGAAGGGTCACCAGAATGAGTGTCTGATAAGGTTTCCAAAACAGAGAAGCTATTATGTAGTGTTACCTTAGAAACGCTCTCACTGGAGCATAAAGCTGCTGCTTCTTGAGAGGTTTGAGAGGGTGCTGCAACTGATTTTGGGTGAAGGGAGGAGGCGTATGTCTTAACACCACCATCCTTCTGTCACCTGAATTTGAGTTGCCATCTGGCACTACCAATACTGATGAATTGGGTATTAGCCAAGTAGAGAATATCCTGCTCAAGGAGATACATCTTACATTGACGAGAACGCAAGGGGTGAGCATCTCTACAGTAAAAGCAGTAACTCTCTTACAATTACCACACAATTACCACACCGAGAACGGTTGTCACAGTTCCTCCTCCCATGACCAAACTCATAACAACAGAAACACTGTAAGGGACGCTCAACAAAACGCTTCACCTTAAAAGAGGTGGGGTTTAATGTTAAATGCGATCTGGGATATGCGAGCCATAGAAAGTGAGGATGATCATATTTTTACTGCCTTTCATATTTGTTATTCGTTGGACATTGTCTGGGCACAAAGCAAGAATGTCCTCTTCTGAGAATTCATACAGGTCTTCATTATATAATTATATGCCTCTTGCTATAATTAAATGTAGCATCATGGCCTGTGTAAGATCTTTGGCTCATTGGTAGTACTCCAATTTCATTTTCCATAAAACGGGAAGCATGGATAAGGTTACCACGTCCCTCCCTGTAAGCCACAAATCAAAAGGGTCATTCTTTGTAGAGTCATCAAAGATGTTAGGGCAGTAGTCATTGTCACTATCAGCTACATTGGTGGACCGCATCATCTGGACTTTACAGTGAGTATCCCCCACTGTCAGAGAATCTTTTGCCTCAAATGCTGCTTTGGCAGCAGCAATTGTATGGAATGTAATATAACACCGATTAGACCTACAATAACAGTCATTGACATATATATATATATATATATATATATATAACAGACAGACGGACTATTTTATATATATATATATAACAGACAAACGGACTATTTTATATATATATATATATATATATATATATATATATATATATATATATATATATATATATATATATATATATATATATATATATATTATATCTTCTATCTATATATATAAAACAGTCTGTCTGTCTGTCTGTTTAGCCGCTATGCACAGCCGCATCGTTTCACCTAGAGTAATAATTTTGACATACGTTTTTTCGCTGAGACCTGAGGAGTTTCTTGGCAGTATAATTTTTTTTTTCTTCTTCAATGATTAACCCCTTAAAAACGACTTTTTCTCTTTTTTTTCAGCTGACTTCTGGGGGTGAATTTTGTCAATTTTCAACTTTCATGTAAGCAAATTATGTTCTGGCAGAATGAAACAGCTTGAATTTACACACCAGAAACTGAAAACAGGAGCCTCCTAAGTGACCACAAAAGCGTATGACAAGAGCGTCAAAGTCTAAAAATAAATAAAATAATATCCCCTGTAATGCAACAAAGAAAGCCTCATACGCTCTGCATAAAAGAAAACCTCACTCTCTCTATCTCTCTCTCTTTGGAGGAATCAAAACACAGAGAGAGTTAGAGAGTTAGATAGATAGATAGAGAGTTAGATCGATAGATAGAGAGTTAGATATATAGATAGAGAGTTAGATAGAGTCAGAAAGAGAGTTAGAGAGCTAGATAGAGAGTTAGATCGATAGATAGAGAGTTAGATATATAGATAGAGAGATAGATAGAGAGTTAGATAGACAGTTAGATAGACAGTTAGATAGATAGATAGATAGATAGATAGATAAATAGATAGATAGATTGATAGATAGATAGATAGATAGAGATAGATAGATAGATATAGATATAGATAGATATATATTTAGATAGATAGATAGATAGATAGAGATATATCCCCGGACAACGTCGGGTATCCCTGCTAGTATTATCTTTATCTTTATTATTATCTATATATATAAAACAGAGTGTCTGTCTGACTGTCTGTCTGTTTAGCCGCTATACACAGCCACATCGTTCTACCTAGAGTAATAATTTTTACATACGTTTTTTCGCTGAAACCTCGAGAGTGTCTTGGCCCTATATTTTTTTTTCTTCAATGATTAACCAATTAAAAATGACTTTTTTCCTCCCCCCCCCCCCCAGCTGACAATTGCTGGTCAATTTTGTCATTTTTCAACTTTCATTTAAGCAATTTTTTTCCTTGCAGAAAGTAAGAGCTTGAATTTAAACACCAGGAACAGAAAACGGGAGCCTTCTAGGTGTACACAAAAGCTTATAAGAAGAGCATCATTTTTTGTTTTAAATAAAATAGTATCTCCTTAAACAATGAAAGAAAACCACATGCTCTCTCTCTCAAAGAAAACCACATTCTCTCTCTCTTTGTACATGTAATCATGTTCTTAGACAGACAGACTCACTGAGACACAGACAGAGACACACAGATAGATAGAGAGATAGAGACACAGGTAGATAGAGAGACAGAGATAGATAGAGAGATAGAGACACAGGTAGATAGAGAGATAGAGATAGAGACAGAGATCGATAGAGAGATAGAGAGATATAGAGACACAAATAGATTGAGAGATAGAGACAGAGATAGATAGAGACACAGATAGATAGAGACACAGATAGATAGAGACACAGATAGATAGATACACAGATATATAGACACAGATAGATAGAAACACAGATAGATAGAGACACAGAGATAGAGACACAGAGACACAGATAGATAAAGACACAATAGATAGAGACACAGATGGATAGAGACGCAGGTAGATAGACACAGATAGAGATAGAGACACAGATAGAGATAGAGACACAGATAGAGATAGAGACACAGATAGAGATAGAGACACAGATAGATAGATAGATAGATATAGATAGATAGATAGATAGATATAAATAGATAGATATATAGATATAAATAGATAGATAGATAGATATAGATAGATATAGATAGATAGATATAGATAGATAGAGATAGATACATAGATAGAGATAGATAGATAGATATATATAGATAGATAGATAGTTAGATATACATAGATAGATATACATATAGATATACATAGATCCCCGGACAACGTCGTGTATCCCTGCTAGTATATATATAAAACAGTCCGTCTGTCTGTCTGTCTGTCTGTTTAGCCGCTATGCACAGCCGCATCGTTTCACCTAGAGTAATAATTTTTACATACGTTTTTTTGCAGAGACCTGAGGAGTGTCTTGGCCCTATATTTTTTTTTCTTCAATGATTAACCCCTTGAAAACGACTTCCCCCCCCCCCCCCCAGCTGACAAATGGGGGTCAAGATTTTCAAATTTCAACTTTCATTTAGGAAAAAAAAAACTTGCAGAAAGTAAGAGCTTGAATTTACACACCAGTAACTGAAAACGGGAGCCTTCTAGGTGTAGGCAAAAGCTTATAACAAGAGCATCAAAGTCTTCATTTTTTTTTAAATATAATAGTATCTCTTGAAACAATCAAAGAAGACCACATGATCTCTCTCTCTCTCAAAGAAAACCACATGCTCTCTCTCTCTCCCTCTCTCTCTCTCTCTCTATGTACTATCGTGGACATATATTTCGAGCCCCCTTCCTGACTGAGAGACTTGATTTGAGTTGGTAATGTTCTGGCGTAAATTTACTTACACCAAGTGACGAGAGTAGACGAATAGGTGGCAGGCAACTGACTGTCTTTGATGTCTCTTCGGAGTTTGATTTTATTATAAGGCTTTCTATATTTATTAGGATTGAGAAGATACCAGCAAGATTAAATTAGATTAATCACTTTTTATTTATAACACGAGTTAGTCTACAGAGTCACAATATGTAGCTTACATGGGTTTAAGCTAGGCTAGGAAGCTAACTTTAAAGAGAGATTACACGCTAGAATAACCTGTGATCTAATCGGTTATCGGTAGCCAACTGAGGCTATAGGAGCGCAACTAGGGCGCTTCCCTTGTGTATCATATGACCTGTGTTGTCACTTTATGCTAGCGTGTTAGTGGTTCCCACAGAGAGTGAGTCCCGTTCTCTTCCTGTTCAAGCATAGGTCAGCAGTATTGGAGCATCATGTGACGGGTGTAAGTCTGAGTGTCTAAGTGACTCATATAAGTAAGTATTAAGTAAGTTATTATAAGTAGCCCGCTAATGAAGGTGAAACCGGAGCAATGCTCGGCCACTACCATCCTTCGCCCTCGAAGGAACATTTATAATAATTTACATGTTGTTATATAAGGGTATTATTATCTTCTGGCATATCTTTCCAGGTTGATTATTAATATTTTCCCTATTAAACTTAAGATTTGAATATATAGATATTATTATTATTGGAATACATGCAGTCTGTAGATGTACTTTATTATTTCTACAGATAATAATTAACATTACATGTCCAATATACATTATGGGTAAATACATCCTATCTAAATGTGTAGTGGTGTGTAATTAGCCTATACATTTGTATCCTCATTACCTTGTGACACTTGTCTTCGCCGTTCGCGAGCTAATAATTGTTGGTACCAAGCGTACACCTTCCGTATACACCAGCTAAATACGATAGTACAACAATTATCATTAGTGCAGGTATGATGTGTAGAGGTAATACAACTTCTCTTAACCCCTAAAGGACCAGGCCCGGCATATGACGGGTTGCCGCTAAAGGACCGGGCCCGGCATATGCCGGATTGCTAAAATTTCCCAAGGTTAAGGAATTTTCCCCAATTTTTTTTACTCCAGACGTTGGCTACACTGGTTTATGGTAGGATGGGATGCTCAGACTGAGTACACACTGCCTTTTCTAGGGTAAAATTGAGGAATTATTGATCTTGTTATGTCCGAGTGTGTTGGTGAGTGACTTAGCTGATGAGCGCCAATCCCCATTTTCTACTACCTCGCCACGGTCAACGAACCCACCCAAACACTCGCGCTCAACGTACGGCGACAGTACAGCTCCGGACTGATCAATGGTCCACACTTCTTCCACCCTTGCCGTGGTGTGGGCCTCAACGGATATGGTATCACTGACAGGTGGAGGGGGGAGGGGAGAAATGTGGGCGGAGTTATATAGGGGGGGTAGCGTTACCAATGTTGAGCCATCCAGAAATTTGAATCCCGAACCACTTGTGATCATGGATGTGAACCACTCACTTGAAGGTGGTAGGAGAGGAGGGGTTGGGTTGGGGAGAGAGGGGTAAAGCTTCACCAGTGATCGAGATGGAGAGAATTATTGGATTAAGTAGCTAAATGTTTTCTTCTGTAATCTAAATCCAACTCTGATGCTGCATTCCATGGGATATTCTTTATTATTTGAAATGAATCCAGATTTTACCTAATATAATTAACACGACACCAGTTTTTTATGACTAATATATCAAGCGATGCACCACCTACCCAGTGTTAAGTTACATTTCAAGTAAATCCTTTATTTTTATCCTGTATCATTTATGACATTTTCTAAGAAACGTCTATTGTGTAACTGGTTACCAAAGGATAATAGTTATAGTGTAAGATGTTAATTACCTAATAACTACTCCATCTGTTCTTCCTCACCCCGTCCTCCCTTATTCAATTCACTGTTTCCTCTCCCTCCATCCCAGCATTCCTTGCTCTCCATCTTACCACCACTACCATCATTCTGTGTGTTGCTGCATAATCTGTTAATGCGCAAACACGACCACAATAGAAATAAAAGTGATATTTGGTATGCAAATACAATCCGTTATATATGACGAATATATTTAATACCTTTATTTATTTATCTGAGGTCAACATCTAGGCCAGCCATTCAGACGCCCAGTATAGTGAACCAATCACAAGATTTAGAGGATATTGTGTCACAACTATTGTTATTACTAATTAAAACAGGGAAAAATTGAAATCAGACATTTATTGGTTATTGTCTACATCTCCACAAGTCCTCATCACGAAGCATTCAAACCCATAATCCAACTGGGTCTGTAGGCACCACACTGTAATTATAATAACCACAATTATAATAACTGTTAACTTATTATAACCTGAAGTTTATACTTCGACCTCACGTTTGCATTAAGCATGTGTAATGTTTGTTTTGTTTTCTTATTATTATTATAAGCACCGATATATGTATTGCTTTAGACCCTTAGCCACGATGATATACAGTATATACACTATTTATATACACTTCTATGAAGATATTAAGGCTTGAAATACTGTAGATTACATATTTCATTTTATTACTCATCAATTTGTTGCTAGTATCGTGTTCAACCACCCTCCTTCTCAATGACAGCCTGCAGTCGCTCGGGCATTGAGGCACCATGCCTCCTCACTGTATAATATATATGGTTTTCCCCGAAAAATCTCCCACTGTGTTCTGGTGTGACGTAACAAATCTGCTGTGGTTCTCTGTGGTTCTGGCTCCCACGTGTTAACGATAGAACCTCATAGATTTTCTATAGGGTTCATATCGCAGTCTTAAATAGACAAATCTATCACCTGCAAATAATCATGAGCAGTAAACCATTCTTGAACTTTCCTCGCCATATGGATAGGGCATCGGTCGTGTATAGGACAGATAAGGGTGAGTAGTTGAAAAAAAAAAATTAAAAACATTTAGAATATGTGCTTCATTATATTGCATTTGATCGATCTATTAAATAAAGACACTGTCTATTGTTCACCCCCGTAGAGAGATACTGATTATAATTATTATCCTTTGGATATTAAGCAACAAATAACGGAGCCGAGACAATTAATTTTCTGTCTTCAGCTTTACCTGTATTCTTTTCACCCCTCATGCTGGCAGTCCCCCTCTTTATCACCTCTTCTCGCCGTAAAATAAATAAATTTCTACCTATATTTTTCAAGTAACTGGCAACCTCACACAACCTCCTCTCACCTGTCTTCTCTCTCTCTCACGTCCCCTTCCTTCCTTGCCTTCTGTAGTATTTTTTATCTTTTGTTTCTCATATTTTTAACCTTGCGCAATAACAGATTATGCAGCAACACACAGAATGATGGTAGTGGTGGTAAGATGGAGAGCAAGGAATGCTGGGATGGAGGGAGAGGAAACAGTGAATTGAATAAGGGAGGACGGGGTGAGGAAGAACAGATGGAGTAGTTATTAGGTAATTAACATCTTACACTATAACTATTATCCTTTGGTAACCAGTTACACAATAGACGTTTCTTAGAAAATGTCATAAATGATACAGGATAAAAATAAAGGATTTACTTGAAATGTAACTTAACACTGGGTAGGTGGTGCATCGCTTGATATATTAGTCATAAAAAACTGGTGTCGTGTTAATTATATTAGGTAAAATCTGGATTCATTTCAAATAATAAAGAATATCCCATCATGGAATGCAGCATCAGAGTTGGATTTAGATTACAGAAGAAAACATTTAGCTACTTAATCCAATAATTCTCTCCATCTCGATCACTGGTGAAGCTTTACCCCTCTCTCCCCAACCCAACCCCTCCTCTCCTACCACCTTCAATTGAGTGGTTCACATCCATGATCACAAGTGGTTCGGGATTCAAATTTCTGGATGGCTCAACATTGGTAACGCTACCCCCCCTATATAACTCCGCCCACATTTCTCCCCTCCCCCCTCCACCTGTCAGTGATACCATATCCGTTGAGGCCCACACCAAGGCAATGGTGGAAGAAGTGTGGACCATTGATCAGTCCGGAGCTGTACCTCATTCAACTCGTCGTAATTCTGTAACCATTAAACTTACAGACTTCCCATTGGTACCAATCGAAAGAGGAAGAGTTGCTCGTTCTCATGGCACTAAAATAATTCACTCGTTCGCTGTAAGTTAGGAGTACAGAGCATGCGAAAACAGGCTATTTTACGTGTTTTTCGCTCAATCCCCGGTCCTGGGAGGCACAGTAATTTCACTATCCCCGGTCCTTTAGGGGTTAATTAAGAGATGTAAAGGTAACAAATTATCCAACTTTGAGGTAAACTCTGAGTCTATTAAAAATTGAAGGATCTTTGTTTTATCTAAACAATTTTTTTTATGTTATCTATAGAGATGTTTTCTACAAGGTTAACTCTGACATTAACTCTGTAGAAAGTGTGGACACAAAAGCTTTATGGTGATGAGTAGGTAAGTTAAGAAAAATGTTCATTCCTAATCTCACAATGACCCTGAGCCATATAATAACCATCCACCCAAACGTGTTGGACTTACCATTGCTAAATAATATCACACTTATTCTCTGTTTGTGTAGTAGTAGTGGTTAGTACTGAAGTGCTCATGGTAGGAAGTATTACTGACAGTTTTGAAAGTACAGTAAGATGTGGGAAGAGTGGAGTCTGGCATTATGAATGAAAGGTCACACTGTGCCTTGTTTGCTAAATTCTAAATAAACATATAAGCAGGACATACAGTACATGCAAGTGTAAGTATAATGTGCGACAGTCATCCAATGGATGTTTTTCCAAACTGTCTATGGCAGTATAATCTTCAGATGAGACTATGTATGACTTGTCTACAACCAGCAGGGTATTATTTACTCTAATTGGAAATGGTCGTAATTCCCAAATATTAATTGACGTTTTTGACTTTTAAGGAATATTTAAGACTTTTCCTCTATGTTCAACCAAAATACCTGGCCAAAGTACTTGGGCTGTAACTGCATTTTGTTGGGCAAGTGTAACAAGTGCTATACCCAGCAAAAACAGTAATAGAATCTTGTCTCAGTTAGAATGAGTCCAATGATAGAGTAGTAATATTCCACGTCAGATAGGGTAAAATATAGGTTTAATCTTTTAAATTTTTATAGCTATTTCCACTGCTGCTTGTGACTGCCATAGAGGTAACAACTTCGAGTTTACTCTACCCAATCCAGTATCTACCAAGTCACTTATGAGTACTTCGTTTAAATAATTAAGTTTCTTAACAGCTATGTCAATGGCTGCTATGTACTCACTAATTAATTGGATGAGTTCCATGTTAGATATTATTCCAATTAATTCGTTTACTACAGAAGATAGTTGGTTAGTTAGTTCGTTCAATTATTTCATGGGTTTGTGTCGTAGGTGTTGCCGAGCTTCTTAAGTTCGAATGACAATTCTTTTCTGTTGTCCTAGGGCAGTAATTACCCACCCTAGTTTCTTACCCAAGACAGTGACATCATCGGCCAGAGCTTCTTAAGTTTGAATGACAATTCTATTCTGTTGTCCTAAGGCAGTAGTTACCTCCCCTAGTTTCTTAACTAAGGCAGTGACATCATCGGCCATTGATGTCCCAAACAACTGTTTACTCAACAAACCCATGAAATTAAAAAAAAAAGGCCACGTCCCTGACGACGAGCATCAGCAGTTTCTATATGTCTCTGTAAGTCTGATACATGTTGTCCAAGGTTTAAAATTATGTTTGGCATTTCTAGCAATCCGTGAACTTCCAGTTGTACAGTAAATAAATCTTCCACTATCAAGACTTTTACTCTATTTTCAACCAAAGCACCTGAAGCGCACCTGGCTTCAGTACTTGGGCTGTAACTGCTGTTTGTTCGGCAAGTGTAACACGCGCTATACCTAGCAAAAACAGTAATAGAATCTTGTTTCCCATTTGAAATAAATGTCATTATTTAGTTTATGTTGCAGACCTTAATTTTTGTCTGTGTGTGTGTTTGAAGACAGATATGTGGGAGTGGAGGTTAGTATTTCTTGTGCTTGTGCTGTTTATATTTTAGATGGTTAATTTAAGTTTATCTGTTTACTCCTATCTACATGCATTATTTCTACCTTCCCCGTTTTTATACCTTTTATTTTTAGTTTATTTCTATTTCCATGGTGATGTCGATTATTTCATACGGACCAACAAACTTTGGAGTTAACTTTGATACTCTTTCTGGAGATTTATCATGACATTTTCCTCTACAGCAATATCTATCTTCACAGCTTGAGTATGTTGTTTGATCAACATCTCCTGCCTACTACCTTTTAGGTGATTCCTGACTTCCTTATGGATGTTATTAAACACTTGTAGTCATCAATATTATATGCTGGAGGAAAATTTCCAGTAATGATTTCATATGGAAGTCGTTTGTCTGTTAAATAGAATCTGTTGAGTGGACTTGCCCACTGCTGAGTTTATGGAACCTTTAATGGAGGCAGCTGTAAAGAATTCCAGTCTTCCCATGATCCGTGCATAGGATTAGCCATTTGTCGCAAAACTTCAAGTATCTTGCGATTGCTTGCTGGATGATATGCTGTAATAAAAGTTTGCTTTATATGATATTGATCACATATGTTGCGTAACAATTATTAGTAATTTCTTTACCATTGTCGGTTAGTATCACCCTAGGTGTGGTGTACTGACAAAATAAATTCGTTACCTTCGTTAAATTCGCTTGTGTGGTAAGCTTAGTATATTTAAACCAGTTACATCCCATGTTTTTCAGGTATTGGGTAATTTAAAATTGGAGCTGGGCCCATTGTATTACCTTTATGAGCATGACATGATTCACAATTTTTAATATGTTTCTCCACGTCGATGCGGAGAATGAACCAAAACATTATTTTATTTTTAAGTCTAGTTTCGCTATACATCGATCTCTACCCGGTTATCCGGTTAGTGGATGATTATGCATTAGTGTTAGTACAGTCTTGATTAGTGTATCAAGGACTACTACTTGTGAAGAAATGTTAGTCTGTTTCTCAAGTTTCCTGAACAAAGTGTCATCTATTACCTCAAACTGTGTTAGTGGAATGTGTAACTCCGGTAGGTTAGTTTCTTCGTCCCCTGGAACCAAAGCATAAATGACCCTTGCCCAAAATTTATCTTTCTTTTGTTCAGTTCTAACAAGTTCCACATTGAAGTCTACATCACTGTTAGTGGGAATGACAGGTTGAAACTCTGAGATACCATCTGGCTAACTGACCAGTCAATTTTTTTTATTTTTATTTTTTTACCATGAATACGGTGATAGGATACCCTAGAATTATTTCCCTGAAGGTCTTTAACCCCTCCGCGACGGGATAACTATGAATAGCCAATCTGTCAGTCCGGGGCTAGTCTTACTATCCCTATTGTCTGTCCGGGCGCTTTTGGCCGATTTTTCCAAAATCGCTCTATTCCACTTACTCTGTACGTCTAAACTACGATACTGAACAACATAAATTTGGTCTTGTTAGCACCATCAACTCTTCCTCTTTCCAATAAAACCAACCACAACTCTCTACAACTTTCCGTTGCCGAGAAATTAAGTGAGGAATGAAGGGTAATTTCTCGGGAGAGCGCGGTTGCGTTTGGGTACGTGTAGTGGCTCTGACGACAACTGAACGCGGCTCGCGCGGGTGGCAGTCAGTGTTGTAAGTAAGCATGGCGCAACACAGAATCGGACACGCACGAGAAATCTAATCCACATCCATCCATGTTCACAGTCAGTAACACACTGACTGATGATGGTGATTTGTAGGGCTGGTGGTGAAGTATAGCCAAGTAAAAAAAAAAAAAACGCCAAATTGGGCTCGCAAATGCCGACATTGGCAATAGCGGTGCTTCATCCCGCCCGGTCACCACATAGCAATGGCATACGACACGACCCGGGCGCTTCTTGGGAGCGTCTATGACCTCAATCCGGTCATTAAGGGTTAAGGCCCAAACCACTGCTATAGCTTCCAAATTCGTGACGCTATATTTCTTCTCTGTATCCTTCACCACCCGACTGGGATATACTCAAGCCCTGCAACATCCTTCTGTGGTATGCTGCATAAGGACAGGGCGTAAACCATCATTTGATGCTTCAGTACATAGAGAAAATGGAAGGTTCTGGGTAACTTAAGATAGGAGTAGAATGTAAGCTAAGTTTAACTGATCAAAGCTATCCTACTCTGTTTGTGACCATTTAATTCGATATCTTTCTTCAGGAGTCTTATTAGTGGGTTGGCTATTTTAGCAAAATTCATTATGAATGACTTGTTATATGAACCTAATCCAAGGAAACTCCTTATTTACTTTACTGTAGTAGGTTGAGAAAATTCCTTTACTGCTTTAATCTTGGAATCCAAAGTGTGAATTCCTTTACTATTTACTTTATGACCCAAAAAACTCTATTTCAGCCTTAACCTTTAATCCAACATCCTGCAGTCGCTGAAAAACTCTATCCAGTTCTGAAGGTGTGAATTTACATCAGGCTGACAATAATTAAGTCATCTGGGTATGCAGGTTTGGATTGGTCATTTAATTCTACTTGCCAATATCCACTAAGTCAAGACTAGTAAAGACTCGGTTATTTTCCCCAATCTCCCTGAGGATTAATTAAGCACATGTAATGGGCACCTATCCTTGACAGTTTTCTCATTTATCTTCCTAAAATCTATAACAGGACGGAAATCACCTGTGTTCTTAGTTACTAAAAATAATGGGCTGTTATAAGGACTGTTTGAAGGTTCAATTATTCCCTCTTTTGACATATCATCCACCATTTTATTCATTATTTGCCCCTGACTATGAGGTAATCTGTAAGCTTTAACATATACTGGATCTGTGTCAGTTAATTTTATATGATGTTTTACTAGTGTTGTTTTCCCCAACCGCTCACCAGGTAAGGCAATAGCCGACCTGTGATTAGCTAATGTGTGTAAAAGCTGTGTGCGATGTGAAGGAAAATCATTTACTTTTACATGCTCTCTTAATTCATTAGTAGTTTTCGTAAATTGCAATTCATCAACAATGTGTATGTTGGCTAAGGGAGGAGATTCTTTTTCCACCTCTATGGGTTTAATAAACACAAGAAAGTCACCTATATATGTACCTGGTTTAATGTTCACTGCTAGATCTACCTTGTCAAAAATTGGAACTTCGATGAAGTTGTCTTTCTGCATCAGAGAAAATATGGACTCAATACCGACATTATTTATCCTACATTTTTCACTCAAGGATATGGTTTGGTTTCCTTCATAATTATCACCTTTCACTTGTACCTTAATGATAGCAAACCCCTTACTTTTTAAATAGGTTTAACTTTCGACAATGCCTGCCAATCTAATCTGTGAGTCATCCCCCTCGAGTGCCCCAGCACCCACAGCTGGTGGTGCCTGATGACTCATAGGACAACAAGGATACACTTGACCTTGAAAGATAATTGACTGAAGTGAAATTGCAATGTCAAGGTTCTGTTCTGTTAATTCTTTTAAACCCAATAGGCCATCAGTTGGTAAACTGAAGTTTTCACAGACATAAAAGGTACATTCTAGTCTTGGACTACTTGATGATAGTGTGATAGGAAACTTCACCATTCCTTTAATGATTAACTTACTACCAGATTAGGCAGTTAAATTTAAATCTGATGGCTGAATAGTCCATCGTTCCTGCGGGTTTTCCCTTAACAGCCGTTTAAATGTTACTTCAGAAAGTAAAGGAGACACAAGCTCCTGTATCTACAGTACAGCTAGAGAAACATTTGTATTTCCCATGTTACAAGGAAGTGAAAGAATATCCACTTTACCCAAAGCAGCAACAAGTATATTTATTTATTAGGTGATTAATGTGAAGTGTTTTGTTTGTTAAAATCGTCACCTGTTTTTGCACATTTGTTATTGACTTCATACCTGGCATTCAACGTTACTCTACATTCATCTGTGTTATGTGTCACACTGTTATGAATAATGCAAAACTGATTACTTGGCTTGTTGTCACTTTCACTTACTACATTATTATTAGTATCCTTACTTTTGGCATTTGAGAGATTATTCTTATCAAAGTAACATTTTTCTAGGCTGTGTCCATATTTCCTACAGATCATACAATAAGGCTTCTTCGCGCTCTGTGGTGTGAAGTTTGTAGTGTGTGGTGTGTGTGAAGTGCTTGATTGAGTGTTTGTGTGTGTGTTTACAGCTACAGGTAGGGTTCTAGGTACATTTACTTGTTTGTTCAACCACTCTGACCCCCATAAGAGTTGTTTAGCATTGCTAATGGTCGAACCTGATAACGCTAGAGCCCTACTTAGTTTGACTGTTACACAATTACTCACTATACTTCCAACCAATCTGTGTACCCCTGCTAGTGGACTGCCTAACTGCCCCCTACCGATAACATCTATGAGGCTTTCACAACACAAGAAAATTAAATAAGATATCTGGATGGGTGAGTGCAGTTGTAGTCAATAATGTCCTAGCAATGAAGTCTGGTTTACTATGTCCACTTACGAAGCTTATGTTGTCATTTGTAGTCTGTAGTAACTGGAATATGCACATGAAAATTACAACCTTAAGAAAAAATGGACAATATAAGTTACAATGTCCCAAGTGACTGATTTCACTACATGAGTTTGGGATGAAACATTAGTAATAGTAGATGAAGTCTTATTATTAGTTGCCATTGTTGTTGTTGTAGAGTTATTATTCGTTGCCACGGTGTATGATGAAGTGTTAATTGCTATTTTGTTGATGAAGTGTTAGTTTGTGAAGCCGTAGAATAAGTACGTTCTGATCTCGTGTTACTAGGTGAAGTTACTAAGTGATATCAGGTGTAGGTTAGTAGTAACGAGTCAGTTAATTATGTAGATTTAGTAGGAAGAATATTAGTGGTTAATTCTCTACCTTGTATGTCTAAATCTAGTGCAATAATATTATATATTATATTACATAATAAGTATATATACGTGAAGGCATACGCAATATTTAATACTCACAATTATGAATACATAGAATGTGTAATGAGGAAATATGGTTAAATGCGTGTACATATAATATTATATCCTAGTGTGATGACGTAGGATGTATTATTTATATGTTATATATATATATATATATATATATATATATATACCTAAGCTACTGACCATATTGTTGGAATAACGTTGATTGTAGTTGGTTGTTATTTCAGTTGTAGTCGTGATGACGTACCAAAACCAGGCCAACGTCCTTCCTAGTCGTTGCGCTGAGTTGTGAAGTTGTGAGTTATAATCCCTCAAAATGAAGTTGAAGTTCGATTATTACTTCCCTTAGACTATACTGTCCTTCCACTGAAGTACAGTAGTTTTTTTTGTGTGTGTGTGTGGTTAAGTCAGCTGGCAGAGATATAATTAGTATAACGATGACGTAATAGCCACGACCGTGTGGTGTGAGGTGGCAGGATCGATGACGTCACCATTGGCTACTGTAGTGATGGGTGGAGAGAGGCTAGCTTGTTTTGGCTATGAGGTGCTGAGTTGCGTGAACCAGTGTGACCTCTTGCAATCACTTTCCTCTCACTCCTGTAACCTCTTTCTCACTCTGTCTCGCTTAACTTCACTTCTTTTTTTATTAACCCTTTGTGCTCTTTTCTCGGTTATTACTTGCCTTTGTAATTGTTTGTATTTCTCTTTTTTCCATTTTTTTTTTCTATACCATTTCATATCCTCACCGCTGATCACCAATGTTCTGGCGTAAATTTACGAATAGGTGGCAGGCAACTGGCTGTCTTTGATGTCTCTTCGGAGTTTGATTTTATTATAAGGCTTTCTATAATTATTAGGATTGAGAAGATACCAGCAAGAATAAATTAGATTAATCACTATTTATTTATAACACGAGTTAGTCTACAGAGTCACAATATGTAGCTTGCACGGGTTTAAGCTAGGCTAGGAAGCTAACTTTAAAGAGAGATTACACGCTAGAATAACCTGTGATCGAATCGGTTATCGGTAGCCAACTGAGGCTATAGGAGCGCAACTAGGGCGCTTCCCTTGTGTATCATATGACCTGTGTCGTCACTTTATGCTAGCGTGTTAGTGGTTCCCACAGAGAGTGAGTCCCGTTCTCTTCCTGTTCAAGCATAGGTCAGCAGTATTGGAGTATCATGTGACGGGTGTAAGTCTGAGTGTCTAAATGACTCATATAAGTAAGTATTAAGTAAGTTTTTATAAGTAGCCCTCTAATGAAGGTGAAACCGGAACAGTAACATTGGTGATCTCACCTGCCCCCCCCCCCCTCTCTCCCTCTCCCTCTCTCACAAGTCCCTCCCCTTTCCTCCCTCTCTCCTTCTCCCTCAATGTTTCCCGTCTTATGAAGTAAAAAATGTGAAACTTCGTGAACCCTTCGAGGATGATTGTTTATTAACATATTATAATATGTTATGTAATATAATGTAAATAATATGTTAATAAACAATGATCCTCGAAGGGTTCACGAAGCTTCACATTTTTTACTTCATAAGACGGGAAACATTGAGGGAGAAGGAGGGAGGGAGGAAAGAAGCGGGATTTGTGAGAGAGGGAGAGGGAGAAAGAGGGGGGGGGGGGGCAGGTGAGATCAACAATGTTACCAACTCAAATCAAGTCTCTCAGTCAGGAAGGGGGCTTGAAATATATATCCACGATAGTACATGTAATCATGTTCTTACACAGACAAACAGACAAGAGACACAGACAGACAGATATAGATAGATAGATAGATAGATATAGATAGATAGATAGATATAGATATGGAGATAGATAGATAGATAGATAGAGATAGATAGATAGAGATAGATAGATAGATATTGATTGATTGATGGATATTAGGCGCCGCAACATCGAGGTCCTATAGCGCCAGAAAAAGGTGATAGAGAGGTGTGACAGCAAGCAAGAAGGAAATAAAATGAAAAGAGGGACAGTTGAAGAACTGAAAGATGGGAACTATTTAGTCTGGTCTCTCACTGGCGACCTTCCGAGCATGGGAAGCCCTCTCTCCCCGATATTGGGGCAGAGCAGGGGCCGGAGCCCCCTCTAGTCTAGCTCGCCAGGTCTCAGAGACACACAAGCCCCCCCACCTCGGCAAGGCGGTTCCCGTTAGGAGGGAGATAGATAGATAGATAGAGATAGATAGATAGATAGATAAATATACATAGATAGATATAGATAGATAGAAATAGATAGATAGATAGATAGAGATAGATAGATATATATATATATATATATATATATATATATATATATATATATATATATATATATATATATATATATATATATATATATATATATAGATAGATAGATAGATAGATAGATAGATAGATAGATAGATAGATAGATAGATAGATAGATAGATCCCCGGACAACGTCGGCTATCCCTGCTAGTGCTAAATATAATTTTGTTTCATTTCTTGATGTAAGTCCATTAAATTTGTATAATCTAGCAGGTATGTAGTTTAATTAATTATATTTGATATAATGGTCTTATACCCTGTTCAGGTTATATTCATTCCAACTACAGTACCTTCTGTTGCATACTCATATATTTCAACATCTGCCACTACTGGAGCTGAGGTTGTTCTGCCTATAGATATTATTTTGAATTTAGTTGCATTTGTCTGAATTTTCCATTTCTTCTCGTAGTTATTTATACTTTCAATAGCGTTTTGTGTGTGTATTGATAAAAGTTCTTTTGACACTCCTGGATATGCTACTATTTGTGTGATATCGTCTGCAAATACAACATATTCGCTGTATGGTGTAGGTTGTGGCATGTCTGAAGTATGAAAAATTAAAATGATTGGTGAAAAACATCCTCCTTGAGGAACTCCACTTTCTAATTCAAATGAGGATCCCAGGTAATGTCCTATTTGTATGTATATTTGTCTATCCTTTAAATAATCACAGGATTTGTTTCAAATATGATGGTAGTGTTGTTCTTAATATCTTATATTTTAAACCTATGTGCCAAACTTTGTCAAATGCCTTTTTGATATCTCTTAAAATTAAGTTGACATTATCTTTGTTTACTTTCGCCCTTGCAATAGTATCAGTGATGATTCTTAATGCGGTTTGTGTTCCTCTGTTTTTCCTAAATCCGTGATGTCTTGTGTAAGTTGTGTTTAGTAAATTGTTGTTCTCTAAATATGTAAGTAGTCTATTATTTATAATTTGTTCATGTAAAATTTCGGTTATTTCTAATAAAGATATTGGTCTGTAGTTAATGATTGCTTTATTGTCCTTTCCTTCCTTAGGGATGAAAATCATTTTTGTCTTTTTCAATTCATAGGAAAGTATCCTGCTGATAATGATGCATTGTTATATTTAGTAGTTCACCAATCCCTTTTTCTGGTAGATTCATTAATATGTTTTTAGTAATACTTGTGAATCCTGGTGTTTTTTCTATAAATTTTCTCAAATTATGTAGAAGTTCTACTTCTGTTATTTTTCCTACATCTGTTATTCTCTCTAGGTCAACTTTTTCATTTGGTGCTATGTCTTTAATTATACTGCCCCGAAGGGGGAGGTATATTGTTTTCGGTGCTGGATATTTTTTTATTTATTTATTTATTTATCTGTTCGTGTGTCTGTTTTATATCTAGCGTCTACATTGTTTGCCGTATGATGTTCATTTTTTTTCTCTTGATAGATATTCATCATAAAACAAAAATGATTAACTTTTGGGCAAAATCGGTCGAAGGTCAAGGTCACAAAAAATAAAGATAGCAAACGTCAAGTGTCTGTTTTAGGTCTAGCGTCCACAGATTTAGCCTTATGATGTTCATTTTTTTTCTATTGATAGATATTCATCATAAAACAAAATGATTAACTTTTGGGCAAAATCAATCGAAGGTCAAGGTAAAAAAAAAATAAAGATAGCAAAGGTCAAGTGGTTGCTGGCATCTTTAAGGGGCGGTGTTGCCATCGAATGATGTCTTGTTTTATTTTGCATCCATTCCACTATTGTATTTTCATGTTCCTCATCAAAATTCTCATTTTCTTCTTCAGTTATTTTAAAAATTTGACTCCATAATTATATTACTGAAAGCTTTTTCCTTTTTATCATCTTCATAGATTTTGTTTCCATTGCTATGTCAAATTTATGCTATGTTACGTTACGAAATGTTTTATCATATGTTATACTATACTAGGTTATGTTATGTTACGTTACGTTATTTTATGATATGCTACGTTTACTTAGGCTATGTCATGTTATGTTATGTTATGCAATATTAGCTTATGCTAGGCTACGTTTTGTTACGTTATATTATGCTATGTTTGGTTAGGTTAGGTCATGTTATGTTATGCTATGTTTGTTTATGTTATGCTATGTTTGTTTATGTTAGGTCATGTTATGTTACGTTATGTTATGTTATATTATGCTATGTTTGGTTAGGCTAGGTCATGATATGTTACGTTTTGTTAATTAAGCTAAGTTTGGTTATGCTAGATCATGCTGTTACATTATGTTATGCTATGATTGGTTAGGCTAGGTAATGTTATGTTACATTATGTTTAGTATTAAATTTTGGTGTTCAACATTTTGTGGTTTGAATTCATTCCTAAACTGGACATGCAAGCCAGGCCTGCCTGCATCCTTGATGCTTGAACCCATAGAGTCTATGTTGAGAAAACCATAACTGTTTGGTTGTTTTAAGCTGATAATTCAAGAAACACATATCCACCAAAAATAAAATTAGACCGAGGACATTCCTGGGTCAGCATAGTGTACCATTTGTCAACAAAAAAATTAAAACAAATTGTACCGGCGATTCGAACCTGGGATCTTTCGGTTAAGGCCAAATATACTTGGCTTGGGCTGCAGGGGTTCGACCCCCCCCCCCCGACCCCCATTGGTCAATTTTACTCTAGGTAACGATGCGGCCGAGCATAGCGCTAAACACACACACCCAGACAGACAGAGTGTTTTATATAGAGATAAATGAACCGCTGTTTTCTCTGGAGTATTCTGTGTTAATAATTTTTTCAACCTACCAAAAAAAAAAAAAGGTGTAGCATTTACGTACAGTTTTGTTCATTAATGACCTTCTTAACTGTACCTCTTCCCCTATCCACTCCTATGCTGATGATTCCACACTACACTATTCCACTCATTTTGACAACCGTCCATCCCAGCAGCTCCTCTCCACATCACGTGATGATGCAGTAGCACGCCTGACTTCTGATCTTTCCCTCATCTCTAACTGAGGCAGAGAGAACCTTGTTGTTTTCAATGCCTCAAAAACACAGTTCCTTCATCTTTCAACTCGTACTAATCTTCCTGATGTCTATCCCCTCTCCTTTAACGATACACAACTTGACCTTTCCTCTTCTCTTAATATTCTTGGAGTCTCTTTCTTTCTCATAATTTCTCCTGGAGAGATCACATTACCTCTCTTACTAAAATCGCCTCAAAGAAGTTAGGTGTGCTGCGCAGATTCCGTGAATACTTCACCCCCACACAGTTACTGTCTCTGTACAGGGGTCTCATCCGCCCCTGTATGGAGTATGGCTCTCATGTGTGGGGGGAATCAACCTTCACAACACTACTGGACAAGGTGGAATCAAAGGCCTTTCGTCTCATCAACTCTCCTCCTCTTACTGATTCACTACAACCTCTCTCTCTTCGCCGCAGTGTTCCATCACTTTCTCTCTTCTATCGCTATTACACTTGACATTGCTCTTCTGAACTCTCTCAATGTATGCTTCCTCCCCTCAAGAGAACATGCAACACTCGTCAAGCCTCTCGTTCTCACCCATTTTCTGTCCAACTCCCTCATGCAAGAGTTAACCGGTACTCTCAGTCTTTCATATACACAACTGGTCAACTCTGGAACACTCTACTTTCATCCATCTTTCCACCTTACTACGACTTATGCACCTTCAAACGCAATGTGTCAGGGCATCTCGAACGAAATTGGACATGATTTTGGACCACTCTCTCACTGTACTACTACTGTAGATGAGGACGGTAAGCGGGCCTGTGGCCTTTGTCCTCATCTTTGTTAATATATATATATATATATATATATATATATATATATATATATATATATATATATAAAAAAAAAAAGTACATGATTTCATTCTCAAAATCAGTAATTTCATATTTCATCGGACTGCTTGAACTATCATTACAAATAATACACGGTAATGCTAGCAGAGAATCAGCTAAATAAGACACTGCAAGAGCGAGAAAGGGAAAGGCAGAGTAGTCTTTATGCTATGAATGCGGATCGGGCGGGAGGTTGCCATAAATCGGCACCAGATGGTGTGACGTCACGGCCGATGCACTGAATAATTACAGGTCAATTTCACTTACAAGTTATGTATGTTAATTACTAGACACAATAGAAAATGGTGAATTATATGGTGTTTATATCGCAATAATATTTAATCCACCATTCATTTTGATTCACAAACAGGAAGATATAGTCTCCTTTAACCCTCTGGAAAATTACGTAAGCAGAGGTTTTGAACGAAAACTAAATTTAAATGATTAATGCAGTTTTTTCGATATCTAAAAATATTTGGCTTGCGGATTCCTAAGCCATTTGTTGTCACAAAGCATGACTTAAGTCATCTTATCTCTTGGTGGCTTTAAATAGAACTGGAGCCATGGTGGGGAGAACAAGAGACAACCTTGCTAACTGGAGACTAGCAAATAAAGAACAGACCCAGACCATGGACCATATTCTACGAGGCTGCACGCTAGGATCATCCTATTCCAACCAAGACCTATTGGAAGCAAATCATGCAGCCCTGCAGTGGACTAGCTGCTGAAAAGTCTCTGATGAGGACACTTTATAAAAACAGTAGATGAAATCGAACCAGGAAATTAATTTATATATGAACGTTACTCAATTTCAGTTCAAGAACACTGTGAACTTCTTTGGATTAGTATTGGACACACATTTCAATTGGAAAATATATATGGCTCACATTATTTCTAAATGTGACAGTTCATTTAATTTAATAGAGAAATTGTCTCGCAACACTTGGGGTTTTAAAGAATTAGTACTATCAATGATCGAGTTTAGAAGTCTAATCTATGGATCATCATCACAAGCTATGTACATAACTAATCTCAATTCACTCTCTTGGTTTCAGACTATGTACAGGTATAGCAACAATTAAATCATCTTCAATCTCCTCCATATTATGTGAGAGTCGAGAACCATCCCTCCCACTGCTCCTTGATTTTGTGAATATGTGCAGTGCTCTGAAAATACTATTTACTGACTCCACCATACACCAACAAATTGAAAAAACTTAATGAAGCATAATGGGACATTTCTCTCAACAAAACGACAAACGAACTGCAGTCATTTTAACAAGATTATGAATAGGAGATACACACAAGTGATTTAATGTATAACTCACATGGCTGTATTCCAATATGTATAACCTGTGACACAATTTTAATCTTAATATATTTTTTTTAAATTAATGTAAAACTTTTAAAGAATAACAAACAATAATATTATATGCCAAAAACTTGTAAAAGAAATTGCAAATCGACAACTTCATCTCCAGGATTTACTACGGTATATATTGCTTACATTTTAAGAAACGAAATTTGATTTTTTCAATTACAACTTTTATTATTAAATATCATATTATTATTATTTAATGCAACAGAACAAGAGTTAAAGGAGCGACTCAACGAGCTAGGTAAAATTCTTTAAAGCAAACAAAACATACACACACACAAACACGCGCGCATCAAATTCCCATTATCAACAGTGAGAGTGTGTCTCAGGACCACTAGATAATTCAGGCTTGAAGAAATGAGGCTTTCAATATTAACTAGAGTCGGGATGGTAAGAGCCATATGTGTGCCCTTTACGGATTTCACAAATTCACTATTCAATTTAAAAACAAAAGAAAAATAGAAAAAGGTGAGTCCTTCTTAATGATGATTGATATATTCACATCTCTCTCACATTCACTCTATCTTTAAACGTTTTGGAGTAGTTCTTAGTGCCCGTTTTAGTTATGACACTGACTTCCAGTACAGTCAGTTCTCATTACTTTTAAGCGGGTGCGTGAATAAGGGGACAGGCTTGGGGGGGATTTAGGGGGGTGCGGGAATAGGGGGACAGGCTTGGGGCGGGTGGTTAGTGGGGTGCAGGAATAGGGGACAGGCTTTCTACCCACCCCAGAGCAGCTTCTGAAACGAAACATTCTCTGTGTATGGGAATGCTAAATGGACTGTTCAGATGATGCGGTGAATAAATGTAGTTGATAGTGACAATGACTACTGCCTCAACATCTTTGATGGCTTTCTAGAGCATGTCACTTAGGAGCTCCGTGTCCCTACCTTATTTATGCTTCTAGGTATCTGGAAAAAAAAGGATAACTACCGAAAAGCCATATTAAAAAATATTGTAAGTGTCTTTTAATCAAAGCCAAAGATCTCACACTGGCCGTGATGCTCCTCAATCTCACTTGCCCTTCTGATTGCACGTTAGAATCCATCAAACTTAACGGACATTTAATTATAGCAAAGGGTAGTTATACAATGAGGAAGTGTATGAATTTTCAGTAGATATTCTTGCTATATGCCCTGATAGTGTCCAATGGATAATAAAGATGAAGGTGAGTAGGAACAGGAAGCGGACGGGGACGGCTGGTCATTCTTTGATAATTTATCTTGTGATTGGTGCATCCAGCACCTCCAGTAAGCGCGTCGCTCGCGTGTCCCTCTTGTGAAATCCTTGTTACAGTAATTACATTTGAAAAAAAGGCGAATTAACTCCCGCCATGGCTATGCTTTCAGTTTGTTTACGTATGTAGCTGTTGAAGAGCTCGAAAAGCTTGGGGGGGGGGGATGATGGACCAATGAGGGACGCGCTTACTTGAGGTGACCAATCACAAGACAAATTATCAAAGAATGGCCAGTCGTCCCCATCCGCTTCCGTAGGAACATGATCAATCCTCATTTTCTATGGCTCACATATCACCGATGGCATTAACCCCTGCAGACCGGGAGGGGGGGTCCCTGCCTCGACATTTCTACCCTGCCGCGAGCGTCAAAATTCCTCGATTTTCCCAATATTCACAACGCTCACACTCTTAACCTATATAGTGTACTGACTTCAAAATGGTTCCATCCTTACCTTCAACTCTTCCTCTTTCCAATGGTACCATCGGGAGGGCTGTACGATGAATAGTTGTGGAGATAGGGCGAGTTTAAGTAGACCATGTCTGCGCACGAATCTGCAGTGTGTCTGTGTGTACGCGCGGGATAGACTCGACCACGGCTTAGTATCCAGTTTCCCGCGTAACTCCCTTGTCAACTCACTCGTATTACTACTATTATGTATCGTAAGTCATGATTTCAACACTAAAAATAGTATGAACACTTGTAGGAATATATCATCGTGTAACTGTCACTTAGAAAATGATAAACAAACCGTCTTGTACCGTAGGAAACACGTATATTTACTATCAATTGTGTCTGTATTGGCGTGTTTTGTGGTGTTATTTTCTTATTACTACCCTATTATGCATCGTGTGTCATGATCTATACACTAAATAATAATTTGTAACCATGTAGGAATATAATGGTGTCACTCACGTACATATATTCACTACGGTATTGTCTTACGATCGTTAGAGCACAAATTCGGACAAGGGCAATTACTTAAAAATAGCCCAGCCATCATGGGGTCCCAGAATCGACTGAGTGGGTAGCGGATCGATATTGTGAATGTATTTTCTCGCCCAACGACAAGAAAAACTAGCCCTACATGGCGCGAAATAGCGCTAAATCGCTGTCACGGTGTATGTCGTGACCCGGTTTCTACCGTATGTCGGTATATCACGTCAACCGGACTGCAGGGGTTAATATCAACCCTACCTTTCTAGAAAGGAAGCCTTTAGTTGTGCTTCCTTTACAGTGTTTTTGCTGTTATGAGTTTGGTCGTCGAAGGAGGAACTGTACATTCCGTTCCCGGTGTGGTACTATACATGTTGACTCACATCCTACTTCTGAGTGTCAATCAGTGAGTTACTGCTTAATTTACATGCTACCTTTTAACTACGTTAATTTAGACTACTGTACCAGTCCTGTTAGGCTTTAACTCGTTCAAGCTCTGGTAACTTATTTGTATTTGCTTCTTGAGACTTGTAGTATTGTTATTATTATTAGTTAGTTAGTGTAGACGTGGGTGTTTTCTAAGGTAATTGACTTCACAGTTGTAACATGGAAAGTTCATTTATTTACACTTATATCTCTATACACACACAGACAGGAAATGATATTGATGTGCTTCTTTTCTGATAGAGTAGTGTGTCTCTCTTGGCGAGACAATTATGTATAATAGCCCTAAGGGAGCAAGTTTAAGAATCCTACCTATTAGGTAAGTGTCACTGTTTATATACAATTTCACTGGAGTTGTCAGTTGTCTTTGGATACAATTATTACTGTGTGTTGTCATGGCCGGATGCCACGTGGATCATGTGGTAGGAAAGTTACTTGTCTTGTTGTCATGTGGTCATGAGGTATAGTCCTCGTGTTCTTAGTCCTACCCCTCCTGCTACCTAATCAGTTTATATTATCTGTGGATTGGGCCTATCTCCTTGTGACCATTCCTTAATAATTTGACTTACTCTTACTCTCTCTCTCTACTCTCCTTTCTACTCTCTCCCTACTCTCACATGGGTACCACTGTGACTCACACTGTTTATTACTAATATCTGCCCTCTGCTTATCTTGTGTACAGGGTCTTAGGCAGGCAGTCTGTTTACCTGTGTATTATCTTATGATTGTGGCATACAGCACTTGCCTTATTGTGTACAAATGCTCGGCCGCTACCCTAATCTGTCTCAGATTACCTTGATTGTGGAAACAAACATACAATGTAGGTAGGGTACACAATAACTAAGATATTATCAGTGAATACCTCAATAATAATATAAAATTGACATCAAAGACATAGGCACCTCATATACTTAAAATGAACATCAATACATGAATAAAATACACTGTTAAGTACATAAAGAAATAATCTTAAAATTAATGTGTTGAGCTAGGTGCTTGTAGTTATGTGTATAAGCTAACCTATGCTAAAAATTCACACATTAATGAAGAGGCCTTGTTGCTATGTTGTGGCTGTGCAATAACAGCTAAATGTTAATTTTCCATAACAAGATAATTCAGTCTACATTGATAGAGTTCTCTTATACAATGCAAAATATGACAGTAGACTTTTTCTATATAAAAATGTTATAGTACCTGCCAGAAAGATAAGACATGGGATATTAAATATTTGTACCAAGTTTTTATTTTCATCAATATATGGAGTAACCAACTGATACTAGCAGGATGTTTGATTCCCAGTTTCCTTGAATAACTTCCCAGCTTCACTTTTTTCTGAAACAACTGATAATAGGGAGATATTAAACAAGTCGATATTAAATGAAATATATTGAAAGGTGGAAGAGAGTGGGATATATTGTCTAGCAATTATATATTTTATTTTCCAATGTAACGATTCCCTTGAATCGATTTTATCTGAGTCTGCCTCTCTACAGTAGCTTTAATCCATGCCATGTGTAGGGTGAGTAGGGTAATATATTGTTAATAGTCTATCAGCAAGTAAGTATAGATAGTAGAAATAGAATTTTGATGATATAAGAGAGGTTTGATTAGTAATAGATATGAATTACATGCATATAGTGCCTGAATTGCTTTAAAGCACGTGGAGATTTCGCATCCTTTAGAGGAATACATGCCAATATTTATGCAGGACCAACATATAAATAAGGACATGCAACCTGGTACTTGAGGAGTGTGTCATTGATGACATCATCACTAAGTATAATACTTCTTGGAGGAATTTTGAACATTAAAAGATTATTTCTATTTTCATTGGGAATTCTTGAAGTGCGTAGCTTATGAATAATACTTTACCTTCTATGGGAATAATAATGAGTATTTAATCTTGTATTAAAATACTACGCACGATTTAAAATAATATTTCAAATAGGTAGAAGAAAGATATTTTGGTAAGATAGTACTTCACACTGATTTTTCCTTTGCATGTTATAGTTATTAAGTATGAGTTGATCTTATCTTACCCGCAGTAAATACTCTCCTAATAAATGGTTGTACTTTCTTTCTAAGTTTCTGTACTCGTAATACAGCTTCCTGCTTCTCGCAGAAGTAAATAGAAGCCTACTAAGTATATGTGAATATTTTCTTTTATTGGTAAAGTAAAGCTCTATAATTCGTATTTAATATCTGTGCAATGCTTTTTTTACCTGTTACACTTACCTCGATATGCAACAGTTTGTCTCATAACCCTTTATTTTATAGGATATATGTGTATACCACTATGTAAGCAGTACCAAATAATGTTCACGCAAATACACGTAAAAATTTTTCCAACCACGCTCTGGGCTGTGGTGATGGCTCAAGCCATTATATATTTTGTATAATAAGCGAACAATATTACCTTAGTCGCTGGATTCCATTTGTGTGATACCTGTCAAATAAACTAGTGTATCAGTAAATACTTGTAGCTGTAGCCATTGCTCACTGGGATAAAATCTGTAAAGAGTAAGAAATAGTGATTATATCATTTGTCACCATTATTTTATTTATTTTTCTTTTCTTTGCTTCTGCTTGTTAATAAAATTGTATACGAGAGCTCTCGGATTGAAGACGTCATCTGTACTGCGTTGTGTTCCTCGTCTGAGCCTGGAGCTGTTGAGAGTATAGACATAAAAATTATTATCCATATAGGTTGATTTGGGCCACATCTGTAAAAAGAAATATTATTTTATTTCATAGTAAACCGATCGGATTTATGTTTGTAATTGATTATTTCATTATATAGTATATAGTATATAGTAGGGATAAATTTACTAAGAAGAGGAAATTGTTATGTTCCAGTGATATGGATTGGTTTTATTTTTGGATGGTTTTGCGCGCTTTACCAATCTCTTTTATCCTGTTTACATATACAATATCATCCGCCTGGTAAAAATATTCTTTATTATAAGTTTATTACCTACTAAAGATATGACTGTGTGAAGTTTTTAAACTTCGATCGGGTACCCGTATTATTTTATGTATCACCTGGAGTGAACATTTGAATTATTTGCTTTATTAGACCGGCGATTACGCATTTTATTCCTGCAAGCCAGTAAATTGCTTGTATAGGCGATTACGCATTTTGTTCCTGCAAGCCCGTAAATTGCTTGTGTAGGCGATTACGCATTTTGTTCCTGCAAGCCCGTAAATTGCTTGTGTAGATTCCTTGTGTAGGCGATTACGCATTTTGTTCCTGCAAGCCCGTAAATTGCTTGTGTAGGCGATTACGCATTTTTTTCTTGCAAGCCCGAAAATTGCTTGTGTAGGCGATTACGCATTATTTCCTTGCAAGCCCGTAAATTGCTTGTGTAGGCGATTACGCATTTTTTTCTTGCAAGCCCGAAAATTGCTTGTGTAGGCGATTACGCATTTTTTTCTTGCAAGCCCGAAAATTGCTTGTGTAGGCGATTACGCATTATTTCCTTGCAAGCCCGTAAATTGCTTGTGTAGGCGATTACGCATTATTTCCTTGCAAGCCCGTAAATTGCTTGTGTAGGCGATTACGCATTTTGTTCCTGCAAGCCCGTAAATTGCTTGTGTAGATTTCTTGTGTAGGCGATTACGCATTTTTTTCCTTGCAAGCCCGTAAATTGCTTGTACATCATGATGAAATTGTTGAACTGCAACTCACTGTTGTTCAGCGAAGTTGTCCTTGTTGTAGCCTGGCTTCTGTGTGGCAATTGTTATCTCATATAATTATATGAAAGACGTTTCTTGTACGCCATATAGTATTTCCTGAGGAGTTTTTTCCTTTTATTTCAACGTTTTGTAGTATTCCTAGACTGTCATCTTGATGCAGTCTTTCCATGTGGAGGGATTTCCATTGTTTCTGTGCCACCAAGTACTTGTTGTATTTTACGGTTTTGCCGTATTGTTACCCATTAGCTGCTGGGAGATATGGTTATACAAACGTTTGCTTCAAATTAGTAGAAATTAGATATCTTTATAATATCGGGACATGTATATGAGCATATAATAATTTGGGATTAGATATATGTGCACGTATTATTTGCGGTTTTTATCATGTAGTGGTGCCGCCACTAAATATTTAGAAAAAATGGTTAACCATAGGTAATAGTTTATTTATGCCCTGATTTGTAATTGGTAAGGAAAGTAGAATTATTCCTATTATGTCTCATGATTCGTCCAGGATTATATTCCTGTCATGGAGCATTGCATGTTTCGCACTGAGCGATATATGTTTTTTCATCTGCCCATAGTTTATGTTAAGAGTATATTATATGGAGATTGTTTTGATATTCTCTCCCAGGATGTCCTGTTGCATTTTGATAAAAGGGTAATTAACACTGAGGGAAGCATTATTTAATGTATCACTTTCATTGGTTTATAAGTCACTTTTACTAAGATTTTTTTTTTTTTTTTGTAAAAATCTTATCATAAAGGGAAAGTTATTTAAGTGACTGTAATTCTCGTCTATTATTTTCATCCTCAGAGTTAAATAATGTTTTAGTATATTTTAGCATAGGAATTGCTAATGTTTATGCATGTTTACCACGTCCATGAGTGACTTCTGAAGTAAATGACAAGATGATTGTTTAAGGGATTTGCTATTTTATCTAATCATCCTGGAAGGTAGTTAATATCAATATGTGGGAGAAATTCCTTAATGGTTCGATAATATCTGGCTACTTTTCACGCTAAGGTTTGAGATTATAGTAAGCCAAGAATATATTAGTGATTCACGAGTATTTGTAAAGGATAGCCTAATACGATTTTCTAAAAGTACGAATTGCCCCTAACATTATTTGTTAATTGTTCCTGGTCCGTTACAGAGTAACGAGTTTGCTGTGCATTTAATATTCGTTATGCATAAGTATATACCTGACATAGAACTTAGCTATATCTTACCTAAGTACAGTGCCTAAGTCACTGAAGAAGCATCTGTACACGTGATATTATTATTATTAAGGTAATGAATAAGATGGACATGCATGAATTGGAGCTGACATTAATTAACCTTTATTAACTTTTCTGACTTCCATACACATCTGTCACTCTCCTGAGGAGATTATTTAGTGTGTTTGTTAGATGGGAAAAATGTTTTTTATAATGATTCTCTATATACGAACATAAACTCAAGAGTGATTTTACGTTAGTTTACTTTCATTGTTCGTATTTTATGCTATTGTGTATGGAGCCCAGTGGTGGTTAATGTATAACCTATCATTATAATATCCTGGTAATATAATGAAACATATATATTTAAAGTTTGAGGCCTACCTAATTCAATGTCTATTTAACCTTCCTTATTGTTAAATATTGTGATTGTACCTTATTAGAAAAATAATCAAATTGTCTAGCTAAGCGATGATTACGTTATTAATAACACTGACACGAAAATTTAGCATATGCTTAAATGTTGATTGAGCATTACGTAACCCAAATGGTCTACGAATGTATTCATAATAACCATGGGACGTATTAAATGTATTATTATATAATGCTACTTGCCAGTGTCCACTGACCAATTTTAATATGTTTTGTTTGAGCAATGTTAGCGAAAACATCCTTAAAGGAGGGAGGGGATATTTATATTTATTTGTAGCATTATATCTCTATAAGAAGTACTGGCTTAAATTCACCATCATTTTTGAAACCAAAAACATTTGACTGTTAAAAGGGGGAGTTAAAATCTTAATAATACTTTCATCCAACATTTCATTTATCATTTATAATTTTCTGTCTAGTATAAGGTATGGTCGCCTATATGCTTATTTATAAATAGGTTATTCCTAAAAATTTTATCAGGTAGGGCAATCGCATTTTGATATGTGGCTAGTATATTAGTAAAATTATCACGATAAATTAGAAAATATCGTTTCCTGACCAATTTTCTAAGTTTCTCCCTTATATGATTATCTTTTAACTCTTCGGTTATAATTGATATATTTCTTGTTTTTTTTTGTTTTTTTTCTAACTTCCATCTTGTACAGATCATATAAATATGTCCTTTTCTTTACCTGATTATTGGTAGTTGATTTCTTAAAGATATAGATAGTAGCAATATTATTATCATTTACATTAGTGAAAGTAGATACATTCCCAGGTTATTGTCCCAGACTCTACTAAGGATAGAACACTAATATGTGGTTGTAACATGAGATGGAAGCTCTACCTTCAATTTATGGACGAAATTTAGTGGTAATATAGTATTATGTGCAGTAGGCCTTTATGATAATGTAATAGTTCCCGTTTTGTTTCTTGTTTTGTTTTTCAATACATATATATGGACATATTTTGGCCTGGACAATCCTGTATTAAAATACATTAATACCTAAAATGTATTATTTTATGTTTAGTGCATATTATTATGTGTATTTGGTTAGTTTTTATCTAACCGTACAGGAAGGGTTTAGTGTCCCTATTACCTGTTAATTTATTATTTGTCATATGTGACAATTTTATATCACCTGTTCAATCTTAGTTTATAAAACCCGCTGGGGATCTAAGTTGCACAATTTGTTAAAGGAATTATCCGATAACAAGGAAACTGCTGTTCCTGTGTCTATCATTAATGAAATATTAGTATGTGATACTTAGACAGGGATTATTATTATATTATAGGTATTTACGACGACAGGGCAGTATTTATTTACTTATGTGATTATTGATGCCACTTTAATATTGTGGTGGTCTCGTTTCATACATCATGTTTCGATTGTGCAAGCTTTGTTTCCTTTTGTTAAGGATCATGTGTTCATTTAAGGAATACGAATTTGACTCATGTGAATGACAGTATTTATGCTTTGATTTCCCATTATTTCTTGTGGATTTATTACTATCAGATTCACTGGTCTTATGCTTATCTTCGTTACCATGTTTGCAACGTTGTCTGTGTGATTCCTTCTGAGTTATGGTATCAAAATTATAATTCTTCTTATCCCTGGAGTGAGTTGTATGTAATACATGATGTATGATGCGAGATTTCTTTGAATATAATTCTAGCAATCCTGCTGATGCAAGTGCTTTTGCTAGTTCCCTTGTATTTATTTTGTTTGCCTTTCTTTTAATCATTCTTTGAACCCTTGAGAACGATTTATGTACTTTACCATCCCCCAAAACATCAATAAGTGACTGTCTAAATGTGGCATATGACGTTAAATTCTTTGGATTAGAAAAAGCACTTGTGTTTAACCTAGAACTGGCTGGACTAACCTGTGCAATATACTCTCTTACCAATGCTATTTTATGTTCGTCCTGCTCTATATTCGCTTTGCAAAATATCTTCTCCAAATGACGCAAGAAGAGATGAATCCCATATCTTGGATTATCTCCCTTAAAATGCTTTACATGAGAAATGGTGGTAGGTAAGAGTTTCATTGTTAGCTTAGAAGAGACAGTGGAATCAGTATTTGTTAGATGATGATCAGAGACGATAGGAGATTGTAGAGGAGTAGTCATTGTTATTGATAATACAGGATGATATTAGTAGACAGATTGAGTTTTTAATGGGGTTATGGTTGGAGAAGAAGAAATTGTACTCGTATGTGTTGGCACCACAACGAGACTTTTTAGGGAGGCAGGGGAATCTAGCTCAGAGGATATTGAATCATTATCAGGGATATTCGAAGTTATTGCGATACCTTTAGATTAATGGGGAAGAATTCTTTACTTTGTTTTTAATTTGGCACTTCTTTTCTTTCTTTCTGGGCTTTAATGAGGAAACCTAATTTTATCCTAACATGTTCGTAGACAAGTGAAAAATAATGTAATGTACATGTAATGTGTACCTACTTTTAGTACTTTAGTTGCAACGATGATGATGACGACGAGTTGACGTCTAGGTGTAGTGTCTGGCCAGTCGTGGTGATGAGTAGCTCGCACACTAACACACTAGTAGTCGTTCTTGGAGTGAAGATGATGAATGTTGACTTGCCTTTTACGAGAGAATTTACGTAACAAGGTGTCAGCTTGGAGAATGGAGATGATGAAGTGATGACGTTGTCCTACGTTCCAGGGACGCTCATGGGTAGTGATGAAGTGATGACGTCCTTACGTTCCAGGGACGCTCATGGGTAGTGATGAAGTGATGACGTCCTTACGTTCCAGGGACGCTCATGGGTAGTGATGAAGGGATGACGTCCTTACGTTCCAGGGACGCTCATGGGTAGTGATGAAGGGATGGCGTTGTCCTTACGAGAGAATTTACGTACAGGGACGCCTGGGGTAGTGATGATTGATTGTTGTGAAGTAGATGAGGTCCCGTTGTAGGTCTAGTTGCAGTTATGTTGAAGTAGGTATCTTGTAGGTGATGAATTTGTGGTTTATCTCCCTCGTTTATAGAGGTCGTGAGAAGAAATTACCTGAGAGAAATTTACAAGTAAAATCTTCAACTTGTCCTTGAACTATGTTATTCACTGTACTCCCTGGAAGTCAACTCCTTTGCAATCTTGTTATTGCAACCACTGCTGCCACCATAATGTACCAGTCCTGTTAGGCTTTAACTCGTTCAAGCTCTGGTAACTTATTTGTATTTGCTTCTTGAGACTTGTAGTATTGTTATTATTATTAGTTAGTTAGTGTAGACGTGGGTGTTTTCTAAGGTAATTGACTTCACAGTTGTAACATGGAAAGTTCATTTATTTACACTTATATCTCTATACACACACAGACAGGAAATGATATTGATGTGCTTCTTTTCTGATAGAGTAGTGTGTCTCTCTTGGCGAGACAATTATGTATAATAGCCCTAAGGGAGCAAGTTTAAGAATCCTACCTATTAGGTAAGTGTCACTGTTTATATACAATTTCACTGGAGTTGTCAGTTGTCTTTGGATACAATTATTACTGTGTGTTGTCATGCTTACGTGGCCGGATGCCACGTGGATCATGTGGTAGGAAAGTTACTTGTCTTGTTGTCATGTGGTCATGAGGTATAGTCCTCGTGTTCTTAGTCCTACCCCTCCTGCTACCTAATCAGTTTATATTATCTGTGGATTGGGCCTATCTCCTTGTGACCATTCCTTAATAATTTGACTTACTCTTACTCTCTCTCTCTACTCTCCTTTCTACTCTCTCCCTACTCTCACATGGGTACCACTGTGACTCACACTGTTTATTACTAATATCTGCCCTCTGCTTATCTTGTGTACAGGGTCTTAGGCAGGCAGTCTGTTTACCTGTGTATTATCTTATGATTGTGGCATACAGCACTTGCCTTATTGTGTACACTACGTTTTGAATGAAAGTATAAATAAAGGACAAGGCTCCTCCAAACCCACCACTCTCACTGGCTACCACGGTATCACGGTTGAAAAAACAGATTGAAAATGACACCTTTTTCATTAATAAAGAACGCACAAGGAAATTCAATAGAAATGTGAGAAAAATAGTGAAGCCTAATATTCTAACATCTATTTATTACTTTTTTTTTCTATACATCAACCTCGGTCCTCGGGGATGTAGGCTTTCAGTAGGCCGTGACTCTTCCAATTCCACGAGATTACTGGGTGTCGTACCAGATGAGACAGTGGAGATGTTGGTACCGTAGCCTCTCTTCTGTCCCACTAGATGACGACACCTTATTTATACAAGTCATTATCAGGGGAGGTCAGCCACACCGTCACTCACAGCATCTTGGAATATGGTTTGGCATCTTCTATGTTGTGAGTTGACGACGATGTAGGGGGTATTTTCTTGACGTGTTGGCGTAAGTAGGATAATTGACGAACAGCTGGACCCAGTTCACCTCTGAAAATCCCAGACGTTTTCTCGTGGATTCGAACCAGGGTCCTTCACAGACGCAGTCCGTCTCTTTACCACTCTGCCACCGTTTTTTCTTTGTACGCTTTCCAACCTTTTAGCATCTTTCGCATAACAGGAAGACCATAGTTGAACTGAGTATTCTAAATGTGGTCTAACAAAAAAAAAAATAAGCGTGTTATTACTTCTGTTGACTTATATTTAAAATTCCGAGCAATAAATCCTAAAACTACATTAGCTTTTTTACTTGCTGCCAAATATTGCGCATTCGTCTTTAGATCACTATTAAATATGACACCTAAATCCTTTTCCTCTTTTACCTTTGCCAGATTTCTACCTTGTAATCTGTACTTGTGCCTCGGGCTGTTATCACCTCACATTTATCGCATTAAACCTCAACACAAATTTATCCCTCTACTAGCAGCGATACCCGACGTTGTCCGAGTGAAGATCCTACATGTGGTTTTGTCAATAAATTTCCTCTTATTATTTGTATGTGAACTTATTAGGGGGGTGATCTATCTATATCTAACTATCTATCTATATCTATCTATATCTATATCTATCTATCTATATCTCTATTTCTATCTCTATCTATCTCTATCTATATCTATCTCTATCTCTATCTATCTATCTATCTATATCTATATCTATATCTATCTATCTATATCTCTATCTCTATCTCTATCTCTATCTATCTCTTTCTATCTCTATCTATCTATCTATCTATCTATCTATCTATCTATCTATCTATCGATCTATCTAACTATCAATCAATCAATCAATCAATCAATCAATCAATCAATCAATCAATCAATCAATCAATCAATCAATCAATCAATCAATCAATCAGAGAGAGAGAGAGAGAGAGAGACTGATTGGACGGTAGTTTCCAGGAAGATGGCGATCTCCCTTTTTAAATATGGGAGTCACATTGCTTCCTTCCAGTCAGATGGGACCTCTCCTGTTTCAAGTGATATATTGAAGATAGCAGCCAGGTAAGGGGTTACCTGGTCACATACCTCTCGCAAGACCCTAGGAAGAAATTCATCAGGACCGGGAGATTTATTGACACTTAATTTACCTATTCTGTCTCTAACTTTTGCTTCACTGCATTGAACTCTTTCTTTGGTAACACCCTCATGAGTAGTGACTGGCGCAGGGATGTTACCCTGAACACTGATGAGAAATGGGAATTTAGAATGTCTGCCATCTCTTCATCAGAGTTTTGCAAGACACCGTTCCCATCATGCAATGGGCCTATCTTGTTTCTAATTGGTTTTCTGCTGTTTACATAACCAAAGAACTCCTTGGGATTCTCCTTACACAAGGCTGCAATCCGGAGGTCCTCGTCTACAAGTGATTTCACCTTCCTACGTAGGTGGTAATATTCACTTTGTATCTCTAAATTACCAGTTCTTTTGAACTGGCGGTAGACTACCTTTCTTTTCCTAATTGTAGCTGCTATTTCTCGTGTGAACCATTTGGGTTGGGACATTGGGGATCCAACTGGCTTAGAGGGCACGAACATTGATTGTTGTGCCATAAAGCAGTCTCGGAATAAGCACCAAGACTCATTCACCCATTGGCCCATTTCCAGATGCATTGCACTAACTCCCTTTCTCAGATTACAGAAATCTGCCCTACTGAGGTCGGGTTTGCTTTGTTTCTGAATTTTAACTTTAGACTTGGGTACTTGCAGTGAGAACCTAATCATATTATGGTCACTTCCTCCCAATGGCTCATCTACAGTCAAGCTAGAGACAAGGTCATCTTCGGAGGTGAACACAAGATCTAATATATTGGTTCCCCTTGTGGGCTCAGTCACCCACTGAGTCAAGAAAGCTTCATCAGCAAAGTCAATGAGCCTTCTTGATTCTGCATCTCCCGTTTTATCTACCCAGTTAACATGGCAGTGGAAGTCACCTAGTATAATGGTAATCTTCTCCCCTATTAGATCACTAAGTTCATTATATAACTTAGAATCATCATCAATGGGTTGGTGTGGTGGACGGTAGACAACAATGAATCTATACACTCCACTTCCCACTGTCATGTCAACACCTAACACTTCTTGTTCTGACCCGACTTGGTAGATCACTGGATCTAGGGAGTCTCGGATATACAGGGCTACTCCTCCTCCCTCCCGATCGGGTCGATCTCTATGAAATAATCTAAAGGTAGGGATATGGAATTCCCCTATATAGTCCCTTCCACTTGTATGGATCCAGGACTCTGTTATAGCTATTATATCTACTTTTTCAGTTGCTATCAGAGCTCTGAGCTCATTAAATTTGTTTCTAACTGACCTAGCATTTATCAGTACTACACTGAGGGAGTCTGTCTGAACTGACTGACTCCCTAGCCTGACACGTTTCCCGAAGGCTCACTGCTGACCAGGCTAAGGTTGGTAGCATCAGCTACCGCAGAAGGTGGTGCAACCACTTCAGGTACGGGGGTACTCTCTGTGGAAGAACCTCCATCGTTCTGACAGGATGGTCCCACCCTTTCCTCCATGGGTGGTGTCACTTCAGGAGCATCACTGTCGTTGGGTTGACGACCCTCTCTGACCACATGGGTAGATCTAACTATACGGTAGAGGACCTGGTTCACCATGTCCCCGAAGACTTCCTTTCCTCGCTTGTTTAGGTGCACCCCATCCGGCAAGAAAAGGTCTGCTCGCCCATAAAACACAATATATGGGTCAACAAACCGAACACCAAGAGGGGTGCACATATAAAGAATATTTCAGAAGGCAAGAGAGAGAGAGGGAGAGAGAGAGAGAGAGAAGACAGGGGAGAGGAGGTTGTGTGAGGTTGCCAGTTACTTGAAAGATATAGGTATTAAGTTTATTTTACGGCGAGAAAAGGTGATAAAGAGGGGGACTACCAGCATGAGGGGTGAAAAGAATACAGTTAAAGCTGAAGACAGAAAATTAATTGTCTCGGCTCCGTTATTTGTTGCTTAATATCCAAAGGATAATAATTATAATCAGTATCTCTCTACGGGGGTGAACAACAGACAGTGTCTTTGTTTAATAGATCGATCAAATGCAATATAATGAAGCACATATTTTAAATGTTTTTAATTTCTTTTCAACTACTCACCCTTATATCTGTCCTATACACGACCGATGCCCTATCCATATGGCGAGGAAAGTTCAAAAATGGTTTACTGCTCATGATTATTTGCAGGTGATAGATTTGTCTATTTAAGACTGCGATATGAACCCTATAGAAAATGTATGTGGTTCTATCGTTAACACGTGGGAGCCAGAACGACAGAGAACCACAGCAGATTTGTTACGTCACACCAGAACACAGTGGGAGATTTTTCGGGGAAAACCATATATATTATACAGTAAGGAGGCATGGTGCCTCAATGCCCGAGCAACTGCAGGCTGTCATTGAGAAGGAGGGTGGTTGAACACGATACTAGCAACAAATTGATGAGTAATGAAATGAAATATGTAATCTACAGTATTTCAAGCCTTAATTAATATCTTCATAGAAGTGTATAATAGTGTAAACACTGTATATCATCGTGGGTAAGGGACTAAAGCAATACATATATCGGTGCTTATAATAATAATAAGAAAACAAAACAAACATTACACATGCTTAATGCAAACGTGAGGTCGAAGTAAAAATTTCAGGTTATATTAAGTTAACAGAGTTATTATAATTGTATGACACCAACGTGTTCATCATTTACAGTGTGGACTTGTGGAGATTTCACAAACTGACAAAGTCATATAAACAATAACCAATAAATGTCTGATTTCAATGTTTCCCTATTTTAATTAGTAATAACAATAGTTGTGACAAAATATCTTCTAAATGTTGTGATTGGTTCCCTAACACTGGGCATCTGAATGGCTGGCCTAGATGTTGACCTCAGATAAATAAATAAAGGTAATAAATATATTCGTCATATATAACGGATTGTATTTGCATACCAGATATCACTATTATTTCTATTCTGGTCGTGTTTGCGCATTAACAGATTATGCAGCAACACACAGAATGATGGTGGTGGTGGTGGTAAGATGGAGAGTAAAGGATTGGTGGGATGGAGGGAGAGGAAACAGTGAATTGAATAAGGGAGGACGGGGTGAGGAAGAACAGATGGAGTAGTAATTGGGTAATTAACATCTTACACTATAACTATTATCCTTTGGTAACCAGTTACACAATAAACGTTTCTTAGAAAATGTCATGAATGATACAGGATAAAAATAAAGGATTTACTTGAAATGTAACTTAACACTGGGTAGGTGGTGCATCGCTTGATATATTAGTCATCAAAAACTGGTGTCGTGTTAATTATATTAGGTAAAATCTGGATTCATTTCAAATAATAAAGAATATCCCATGGAATACAGCATCAGAGTTGGATTTAGATTACAGAAGAAAACATTTAGCTACTTGATCCAATAATTCTCTCCATCTCGATCACTGGTGAAGCTTTACCCCCCTCTCCCCAACCCAACCCCTCCTCTCCTACCACCTTCAAGTGAGTGGTTCACATCCATGATCACAAGTGGTTTGGGATTGAAATTTCTGGATGGCTCAACATTGGTAACGCTACCCGCCCTATATAACTCTGCCCACATTTCTCCCCTCCCCCCTCCACCTGTCAGTGATACCATATCCGTTGAGGCCCACACCAAGGCAAGGGTGGAAGAAGTGTGGACCATTGATCAGTCCGGAGCTGTAACATAATGTTACCCAACTGACAGGCTGTTGTAGAGGAAGAGATGAGGACCAGTGGTTGAGAAGAGAAGGGATGAGAAGTTCATTGATAGAAGAGGAACGGAGAATCTCACCAACCACTGACCTCCAAGAGGTTTAGGTACTTCTTTGCTCACTCCGATGAGAGAGAGAGAGAAAGAGAGAGAGTTACAAGGAGTTACAAGGACAAGTAGCACCTAAAAAGGTCTTACGACCCATACCAAGGAGGTACCGTAGGTGTAGTAGTAGTTGCTAACTAATAGTGAGAGAAAAGTATAGTAAAGAGAAGGCTCTCCCCACCCACCTCTCCCACCCGCATTGCGGGTATGGAAATGGAAATGTACCTAACCCGGGAGAAAAAAGGCCGGACTAGGAAATTTGTGTATAGGAAAGGAGGAAACAATCCCTATAACTCTACCAGGCTTGGCAGAACTTTGTCTAACTGTTTCTTGAACTGTTCTATTGAAGAACTATCAACTACCTCTGCTGGTAGCTGATTCCAGACATTGCAGATTTTATATGTGAAGAAATTACCTAACGTATTATGGCGGAAGCATTTCAAGTCTAGTTTCCATCCATGGTTTCTAGTTGCATTAGTGTTTAAGCTAAACAGGCACTGATAATCAATGTTTTCATAACCACGAAGGATTTTGAAAACTTCAATTAGTTGACCTCTCAAGCGTCTCGTCTCTAATGAGAAAAGACCTAGTGCCTGCAGCCTTCTCTGGTAGCCCATATGTTTAATTGATGGGATTAGTTTGGTGGCCCTAGCCTGGACTCTCTCAAGCCTCGCAATGTCTTTCTTGAGAGTCGGCGACCAGAATTGCACAGCATATTCCAGATGTGGCCGAACCAAAGAATTGTACAGAGTGAGGACTATCTCTTTGTTTCTAAATCTAAATTGCCTCTTTATATAACCAAGAAGCCTCTGGGCTTTCTTCTCTACTGCGAGGCACTGCTTGCAGAATTTGAGGTCACTGCTGATCAGTACACCTAGGTCTTTCTCCAAGTCAGTACTACTAATTTCACTTCCCAACAGAGAGTAACTGGCTCTCTGGTTGGCTGGACCTATGTGCATCACTTTACACTTGTCCAAATTGAATGGCATCTGCCATCGTTCAGACCACTTTCCTACTTTCTCTAGGTCTTTATGTAATTGTTCTACCTTTTCAAATGATGAAGCATTACACCCTAACTTGGTGTCATCAGCAAATTTTGCAATTCGACTGACAATGCCCACATATATATCATTAATGTAGATTATAAAGAGTAGTGGACCTAGAACTGAACCTTGAGGAACCCCACTTGTGACTGATGTCCAACTTGAGGCTTCCCCATTGATTACTACTCTTTGGCGCCGGTCAGTTAGCCAATTCTCAATCCATTTAGCAAGCATGCCCCTTATTCCCAGTGCACGTGTTTTTGCCATCAACCTCTGATGAGGTACTTTATCAAAGGCTTTCTGAAAGTCCAGATAAAGGATGTCTATTGCCCGGCACTGGTCATACTCTGAAAGCATACCGTGGAAAAATTCAATCAAGTTGGTCAAACATGAACGCCGACGCCTAAAGCCATGCTGTGAATCATACAATAAATTATATGATTCAAGATGATCTACTATTCTATCTGCAACTATACCCTCCAATACCTTTCCTACTACAGATGTAAGGCTGATTGGACGGTAGTTTCCAGGAAGATGGCGATCTCCCTTTTTAAATATGGGAGTCACATTTGCTTCCTTCCAGTCAGATGGGACCTCTCCTGTTTCAAGTGATATATTGAAGATAGCAGCCAGGTAAGGGGTTACCTGGTCACATACCTCTCGCAAGACCCTAGGACAGAAATTCATCAGGACCGGGAGATTTATTGACACTTAATTTACCTATTCTGTCTCTAACTTTTGCTTTACTACATTGGACTCTTTCTATGGTAACACCCTCATGAGTAGTGCCTGGCTCAGGGATGTTACCCCCATCTTCTCGGGTGAACACTGATGAGAAATGGGAATTTAGGATGTCTGCCATCTCTTCATCAGAGTTTTGCAAGACACCGTTCCCATCATGCAATGGGCCTATCTTGTTTCTAATTGGTTTTCTGCTATTTACATAACCAAAGAACTCCTTGGGATTCTCCTTACACAAGGCTGCAATCCGGAGTTCCTCGTTACGCTTAGCTCTGTCTACAAGTTATTTCACCTTCCTACGTAGGTGGTAATATTCACTTTGTATCTCTAAATTACCAGTTCTTTTGAACTGGCGGTAGACTACCTTTCTTTTCCTAATTGTGGCTGCTATTTCTCGTGTGAACCATTTGGGTTGGGACATTGGGGGTCCAACTGGCTTAGAGGGCACGAACAATGATTGTTGTGCCATAAAGCAGTCTCGGAATAAGCACCAAGACTCATTCACCCCTTGGCCCATTTCCAAATGCATTGCACTAACTCCCTTTCTCAGATTACAGAAATCTGCTCTACTGAGGTCGGGTTTACTCTGTTTCTGAATTTTAACTTTGGACTTGGGTACTTGCAGTGAGAACCTAATCATATTATGGTCACTTCCTCCCAATGGCTCATCTACAGTCAAGCTAGAGACAAGGTCATCTTCGGAGGTGAACACAAGATCTAATATATTGGTTCCCCTTGTGGGCTCAGTCACCCACTGAGTCAAGAAAGCTTCATCAGCAAAGTCAATGAGCCTTCTTGATTCTGCATCTCCCGTTTTATCTACCCAGTTAACATGGCAGTGGAAGTCACCTAGTATAATGGTAATCTTCTCCCCTATTAGATCACTAAGTTCAATATATAACTTAGAATCATCAAGAATGGGTTGGTGTGGTGGACGGTAGACAACATGAATCTATACACTCCACTTCCCACTGTCATGTCAACACCTTACACTTCTTGTTCTGACCCGACTTTGTAGATCACTGGATCTAGGGAGTCTCGGATATACAGAGCTACTCCTCCTCCCTCCCGATCGGGTCGATCTCTATGAAATAATCTAAAGGTAGGGATATGGAATTCCCCTATATAGTCCCTTCCACTTGCATGAATCCAAGACTCAGTTATAGCTATTATATCTACTTTTTCAGTTGCTATCAGAGCTCTGAGCTCATTAAATTTGTTTCTAACTGACCTAGCATTTATCAGTACTACACTGAGGGAGTCTGTCTGAACTGACTGACTCCCTAGCCTGACACGTTTCCCGAAGGCTCACTGCTGACCAGGCTAAGGTTGGTAGCATCAGCTACCGTAGATGGTGGTGCAACCACTTCAGGTACCGGGGTACCCTCTGTGAAGAACCTCCATCGTTCTGACATGATGCTCCCACCCTTTCCTCCAAGGGTGGTGTCACCTCTATGGGTGTCACTTCAGGAGCATCACTGTCCGTTGGGTTGACGACCCTCTCTGACCACATGGGTAGATCTAACTATACGGTAGAGGACCTGGTTTACCATGTCCCCGAAGACTTCCTTCCCTCGCTTGTTAAGGTGCACCCCATCCGGTAAGAAAAGATCTACTCGCCCATAAAACACATTATATGGGTCCACAAACCGAACACCAAGAGGGGTGCACATGTCCTCAAGCCTCTCATTTACCCCAATGGCTTTAGAGAGAGCATGGGGACTGGCACCAAGTCTGGGGAGAATTCCTATTACTGCTGCCCTATTTAATCTTTTGAGTTCATCCACCATGTACATGGCATCAAGGATGATCTCTTCAGTGTTGCCGGTCTTTCCATTCCTAAGGAACAGATCGTTACCAGACACCTGTGCAACTACCGTTGTGCTTTCACTGACTGGTAGTTTTTCTATTTCTTTCCTTATGTCTTTAGTTCTTTTTCCTGAAAGACATTTGACGGATCTTTTGGTGCCATTTACTGCACCAAAGTGCCTATCCTGACCCTTGACTTGAGAGTCACCAACCAATATGGCCTCCCTGTCTTCAGAGCAGAGAAGTGCATATCTGTTGGAAGTTGTTGTGGGTTCTGGGTTTGGAGGTTTATGACTACATTTAGCAGCCTTCCGTCCAGTTACAAGAGTAAACCCATCACAGTTCTCATTTGGAGAACTCTGTGACCCTCTAGGGTCACTTTTGTTTGGAGCAGAAGACCTAGCTCCTTTCTTTGTCTTTCTTTTCTTTTTCTTTCCTTTATTTTCTTTACTTTCTTTGTCCACTATTTTATTAGTAGACTCCTCTGAGGTTGATGGTTTCTCGGTGCAGCTACGCTGACCAACATGATCCTCCCTCAGGGTTTCTATCATTTCTCGCAAGATCTTAATTTCCTTTTTCAAGTCATTTGTCTCCTGCAAAGGCTCTTTTCTGAGCTTGCAGAAGTCACAAGGTGTAGGGTGGTCCATTAGGTCTTTGTGGCTTGCACCACTAAAGTCCTCAGTCCACCTGTAGACCTCACACTCCGGACATACAAACTTTCTACAAGCAGGTCCGTTCTTTGACTTGGGTTTCTGATCCATTGTTGCTATTTTGAATATTCTAACAAGTTCTAAAGTGTCAAAAACGAGAAAAGCTATCAAATACTTTGGGTCGTCACCATAAATTGCATAAAAAAGAGGGGGATGCATGGAAACAGATACTGCTGTGCTAGATGCCTCTAACACTAGGAGGGAGTTCCTGCAGGGTTAGAAATTGCCAGAATATGACCATCTGCTTGCCCTGGGCCCCGGTCATGAGTGAGGCCTTCCCAACCCGGCGCACAGTGGCATTTTGTCCTCAAACATTTTGTCCCCAAGGAGGGGACCGGCGTAGCCACCCAGGGCAAGGCTGGCAAAGAAAGAAAGGGACCAGCAACTCGGCCTCACCATCCGAAA
>JAWZYT010001567.1:0-24500 GCA_034508575.1 Petrolisthes manimaculis | reverse complement strand
GTAGCGAAATAGTAGCCTTGTATAGTAATTAGCTTTGTATAGTGTATAGTATAGTATATAGCATGGCCAGTACTGTATAGTAACGAAATAGTATAGTGTTTGTCATTAGTGTAAGAGAATGGAGTAGTAAGTTTTCAGGAGCTTTGTATAGTGCATAGTATAGTGTATAGTATAGTGTATACAGTAGCAAGGCCAGTACTGTTTACAATAGACCTTGGTGTATAGAATAGTGTATAGTAACGAAATTGTATAATGTTTGTTATTAGTGTAAGAGAATGGAGTAGTAAGTTTTCATGAGCTTTGATACAATGGGTCGTGGCAGAATGGGAAATACCAAGTGTCAGCCAGTCAGTCAGTAGCAATGCAAAAACTCGTGTGTTCTTTCTTGCTTGGTTACTTGAAGGTCTAATATGGAGCAAGTGTGGAATGCGTGTATCAAATTGCAGTCATGCCAACGTTCGGTAATAACCCATAGTGATGTCTTCTTCACTATTCTTCCTGCATGGGGTATGTATGTATGTATGTATGTATTCGATCATCACAGAAACTAACTAACTAACTATAATACTATGAGGATCCACTGGTCTGTTGCGTTTGGGGTTCCCTTACGTGTTGGTTACTATATATTATTATATTTGCAATACCACTCGACGTAATAGTTCCGTGTAGTGATTTTTATGTACACACACACACACACACACACACAGAAAGACAGACAGACAGACATCGCAGCACAAAATCTCTTCTTCTACATTATTCCGCTACTTACGCTACACTAGGCTACTTCCGCTACACTATTCCGCTACTTTCACTACACTAGACTATACTTCCGCTACACTATTCTATGCTACCAACTTACCTATATACCCACATTGTACCAACCCACACAAATCCATCCACCTTGCCTACAGTGTCGTATTATTATTCATCCATCTTGCATACAGTGTCGTAATATTATTCATCCACCTTACATACAGTGTCGTAATATTATTCATCCACCTTGCCTACAGTGTCGTATTATTATTCATCCACCTTGCCTACAGTGTCGTAATATAATTCATCCACCTTGCCTACAGTGTCGTATTATTATTCATCCACCTTGCCTACAGTGTCATAATATTATTCATTGATTCTGCCACTTGACGCACGTGTTACACAGTTGTCGTCCTTCTAGTGTGTGTGTGTTGGCTCAAGTCCTATCGCGCGGAAAGTAAATGAAAATGTCGTCTCGGGCCTCCTGGTTGGTTCAGACAAACTTTTCTCCCCCTCTACCCCCATAGTGACTTGTTGATCTTACGGGACATCTGGTGGTATGCTTCTTACACTCTTTCAGTTGCATGTGTAGTGATTCCCTCTGTTGTTTTTTTTGTTTTGTTTTTTTTAATTAAGAGAAATTGAAACTGATCCATTGCAATTTATATCTCTTGATTCATGTCTCGAGTATAAATCTAGTCTTGAAAATTTAATGTATTACAGATTAGTTAAGCAGTATAGTTATGTAATTTCGTATTTGATGTATTTTTTCGTTTGCATTGCATTTTACCGAAACACTAATGTCTCCTATACTTATGTAGAAGTTTATTATACAGTATATTCGAAAGAGAGGAATATAATGTTCTTGAATACGTCCCATTATGCTTTGCCTAAGGTACGTCTATACGGGTTTGTGTGGCCACTCGTTAATAGTATAATATCAAGTGATTTTTTTTTTTTTTTTTTTTTTTTTTTTTTTTTTTTTTTTTTTTTTTTAAGTAAAGTTCTATCATAGGGATCACTTGCTTTACAACAGGTGATTTACAAATATTCTCTCTGTATGCCCATCATTATTCTCTCTGACGATCTGCCATTCTATCCGCTGATTGCTATACTTGTATCTGACGGCTCGTTATCCTATCTGCAGATTTATTATATATTATTCTATCTCGCATTTCGTTACTTTTGCATCTGACAATAAGTTATATTCAATACATTTGGGAACGGACAGTGTTTTCTCAAGGTGCCATATTTTCCAATTTGAAAGGTCTCTCAATGATAAACAAGAAGGCGCTTGGTGTGTGTGTGTGTGTGTGTGTGTGTGTGTGTGTGTGTGTGTGTGTGTGTGAAAGCTGATATTCGACTTGACAGTCATAGTTTACATGTACATTTTTTGTTATTACATGGTGTGACAGCAACAAACTGAGCGTGTACTTTCCCTGACGTTTTCTTTTACAAGTACTAATAAGTGATGAGTCCGAAACAAATGCATAAATTTAACGATACTGCCTCCTTTATGAGCGTGCTGCCTTATATGATACACACTGCACTACTTATTAAAGAGTGAGGAGACAGTTAGCACCCCCACCATTATATACGGGCATAGGTCTGGTGATAAGTAAAAATGATGACCGGTTAAAAGTAGGAGACTCCCAGTACGGTGAAGCCTTGCTAAGTTCCCTACCTCCACCCTTCACGTGTATGTCATATAATATATATATATATAATATATATATATATATATATATATAATATATATATATATATATATATATATATATATATATATATATATATATATATATCAGTAACTCAATATTATCTAAGTTATTTTGTACTTGTCAGCTTTTGGTCAAGGATGTTTTTGACAAGGAAGTCTGACTTGTAATTACATCCTAAGACCTGTTGCAATAGCACTAGGTATGACAGGAAACAGTACAACAGACGAGGTTAGGTCAAGGATAAAGAAAGAGGTGAAGCTTTATTTATACCTGCAAAACAGACAACACCTTGTATGAGAAAAAAAAAAAAAAGGTTAATAAAAGGTGGATATAACTTGTGCAAGACGAAATTCCTTTTGGAAAACTATTGACCTGAAGGACTGAAGGATGTGAATATGTCCAACTTATCTCAAGGGAACAAACAAAAAAGTGAAGGGAGAAAAAATACCTTGAACACTTGCTCTTGCCACCCTAAGCATTCTGAAACACAGGCTGGAGAGATTTATGCACGGTTTACCTGTGGTGTTAGCGTAAATATTACCATTACTTATATTTTACTAGCCTCAAATAACCGCTGATACCACACTTAGCATTATATACGTTTTCTTAAATGACCAAAAATATTACATTAAACATAAGTATTAAGTAACCAGGATTATAGCACCAAGTATAATTCACTTATACCAACTCACTTTATATTACTATTTTGGTCAAAGTTTATCATGTCTATCACGATACTTTAATAGACTGGCGTACACTCGAGATTATTCTTACAGGTGAACTAAAACGGTGAGAAAAATTATTGTATGAAAATGTCTGACTAATATTGTATGAAAATATCTGACTATTATTCTCATATGTCTGGTGGTGTCATTAAGGGGGGTCATTCGCTTTGGGTACATTGGAGTGCCTTGATTCCTCCAAAGTATGCTAGGAAACAGGACCAGGGGAGCAATTATAATGGTGTTCTGTTGCTTGGAATAGTTTGGAGGATTCAGTTGCTCCAAGAAAGTTTACCAACACCGAATTTCCCTCTTAATGTTATTATATTATGCATCTGAGGTTGAAGAAAATGAACTCTGATACTTTTATGAGCCTAAATAACTGTCGGTAAATATCAGGTGTAATGGCAACTGTCGGTAAATATCAGGTGTAATGGCAACTGTCGGTAAATATCAGGTGTAATGGCAACTGTCGGTAAATATCAGGTGTAATGGCAACTGTCGGTAAATATCAGGTGTAATGGCAACTGTCGGTAAATATCAGGTGTAATGGCAACTGTCGGTAAATATCAGGTGTAATGGCAACTGTCGGTAAATATCAGGTGTAATGGCAACTGTCGGTAAATATCAGGTGTAATGGCAACTGTCGGTAAATATCAGGTGTAATGGCAACTGTCGGTAAATATCAGGTGTAATGGCAACTGAGCAATTCAACGTGCTTTGTCTTAGTCAGGTTGGGTCTATTTAAGGAGTGCCTTGATTCCTCCAGAGTATGCCAGGAAACAGGACCAGATTAATAAAATAATGGTGGACTGTTGCTTGAATTAGTTTGGAGGAATCATTATCTACAAAAAAGTCAGGACTATACTCTCCCCTTAAATGGCAAGAGTACAGTGCTGGTGGTGCATCTGGAGCAAACTGGTTCCTCCAAGCGACGGCCCACCCCATTATTTTTGTCATTCTGGTCATGTTTCCTAGCATACTTTGGAGGAATCGAGGCGCTCCAATGTAGTACCAAAAATTTACTATTCTCTTAAAGTGCCGTTCGTAAAACACTAAAGTCATAATTATTCCTCAACAGCGAAGAGCAAGTCATTCTGAAAGCACGCGATAAAATATTTTACTATTTACGAGAAATGTTACCAATATCCTAGTAAATTTTTGTCGTCTCTTCCTGTGCCTTAAAAAATGTTACCAATATCCTGGTAAATTTTGGTCGTCTCTTCCTGTGCCTTAAAAAATGTTACCAATATCCTTTGAAAATAATTATTGTCCCTTCTTATTCCTGAATAATGTTGCCAATATCCTGTGAGAATAATTATTGTCTCTTCCAGTGTTATATTTCAGAACATATTTTATTTTAACCATCTACTTTATACAAAAATATACGGACATAGTAGAAACCAGTGTTATATTTCAGAACATATTTTATTTTAACCATCTACTTTATGCGAAAATATACGGACATAGTAGAAACCAGTGTTATATTTCAGAACATATTTTATTTTAACCATCTACTTTATGCGAAAATATACGGACATAGTAGAAACCAGTGTTATATTTCAGAACATATTTTACTTTAACCATCTACTTTATACGAAAATATACGGGCGTGTTCATCATGTCTATGGCGAATGTAAACTGGAACTTGATCCGGTGCCAAGTCTTATCCACCAACTGTGTCTGAATATATACGGGCGTGTTTATCATTGACATTGTGTTGGGAGGATGAAAAAAACTTGCTCTGGATATCAAATTTACGACTATCCATAAACAAAAATACACGTATATATTATAAAGTAAATTCTGTGTTTTATAGAGGTAACTTGAGCTGGGTTATATTTTTTTCCGTATGTCAAATAAACGATAACAGTATATATATTTATGGTTCAGTTTTGAGTATTTTACATTTTCAAATTGCACGAGGCTCTTCTACTTTATCAAAATGGATTATCTTCATATGTTTTATAAGAACAGAGTAGATTCGTGACGTGGACGTATCAGAAATTCATTGCTTGGCCCTTTTAGTGTTTATTTTGACTTTCTAAAGATTTAAAAATATTTTAATAAGTTGTTGTTTTTATGGTGGAAATAATCCTACAATGGTTTTTATATGTTCTATACTTCACCAAATCTATGTAGCCACTTCAACTGTGTGGGTCTTGATGATTCTCCATGCGCCAGAGTGTAGTGAAGGAGGTAAGGCACTTTTTATTACATTGGTGTGCCTTGTTTCCTCCAAAGTATGCCATGGAAACAAGATCAGAAGAGCAAAAATAATGGTGTTCTGCTGATTGGAATAGTTTGGAGGATTCAGTTACTCCACCTGATTTACCCAACACAACACTTCCCCCCTTTAATTAAAAAGACAGATAGATTTACGCAACACAATACTACAATCCCTTTAAAAAGACAGATAGATAGATAGATAGATTTACGCAACACAAAACTACCCTCCTTTAAAAAGACAGATAGATTTACGCAACACAATACTACCCCACCTTTAAAAAGACAGGTAGATTTACGCAACACAATACTACCCCACCTTTAAAAAGACAGGTAGATTTACACAACACAACACTACACCACCTTTAAAATGACTGATAGATTTACGCAACACAATAGATTTACGCTTATTGACGACGCGTGGGACATTATGGCGTAAAATCACAAAGGAGCTACATGAGTTGAACCTGGAGGCGAGTGTGATCCTTACATGTCCAGGTGGTGGAAGGAAATAATTGGCAATACAAAAAAAACAATACAGCTAAGAAAAAAATATAATAATAATGGAAAAGAAAGAGTTGGGTGGAAAAGGAGTAAAGGAAACGGGGAAAAAGTAACAAAGATAAAAAAAAAGTGCTAAGAGAATTATGAAAATATATGCATAATGAACTTCTGGGAATGGGTTGCACTAAAGAGTTGTAAAAGTAGGCAGGTGAAAATGGAATGAATACAAAAGACCCTGGTAAAAAAAAAAAAAAAAAAAAAAAAAAAAAAGTCGGGAGTACATAATTTTTCTAAGGGTTGAGGATGAAGGAAAAAGCAGCAGAGTGATAACAATAAAAAACATAAACAATATATGGAAAAAAGTAATGCGAGTTAAGGAATTTGAAAAAAAAAAAAATATATAGGAAGAACCAAGAAATGGATATAGCATCGACGACAAAGGACTGCATGGGATATAAAGGATTAGGGTTAATGGATTAGTGAAAAAGGATTGGTGATATAGATTAGTGAAAAAGGATTAATGAGAAAGGATTGGAAATAAAGTATTGGTGGTAAAAGATTAGTGAGAAAGGACTGGAGTTAAAGGATTGGAAATAAAGGATTCGTGATAAAGGATTGGTGAAAAAGATTAATGAGAAAGGACTGGAGATAAGGGACTGAGGTAAAGAATTATTGAAAAAGGAATGGAGATAAATGATTAGCGAGAATGGATTAGGGATAAAGATTTAGTTAAAAAGGACTGGAAATAAAGGGTTGGTGATAAAGGATTGGTGATAAAAGATTGGTGATAAAGGATTGGTGATAAAGGATTGGGGATAAAGGATTAGGAGGGCGACGTCTGGGGTGGAATTCGTCTCGGCACATGCGAAGTAAAGTGAATTCGTCTCGCTTGGAACAGGACCAGAGCCTTACTAAGCCTTTGTCTCGAGTTGACCACGACTAAGGGTTTGGCATCAATAACTATAAGGTGTGTGTGTGTGTGTGTGTGTGTGTGTGTGTGTGTGTGTGTGTGTGTGTGTGAGAGAGAGAGAGAGAGAGAGAGAGAGAGAGAGAGAGTGAGAGAGAGAGAGGGGGGGGAGAGGAAGGGGGCAAGGTGTTGATGGAGTAGTTTGGATGGTTGGTTATGTGTGTGTGTGTGTGTGAGAGAGAGAGAGAGAGAGAGAGAGAGAGAGAGAGAGAGAGAGAAAGAGAGAGAGAGATGGAGGTAGGGGGGGAAGGTGTTGTTGATGGACTGTTGAGTGTGTGTGTGTGTGTGTATGTGTGTGTGTGTGTGTGTGTGTGATGATTTGTGATGCGGGTGACGGCAATGATGAAGGATGGGTTGTTATGTTGATTTGAATGTGAAAGTGATGATGATGATAATGATGATGTTATGAAATGGGGAGGTATTATGACTGAGGAAAATTACAGGTAGTCATGTGTTGTGTGTAGTTTATATATAGTGTTGAGGATGGTGAAGATGATGTAATTGAGATAGTGATAATGTATATATATAATGATTGTAATGAAGAAAATATAATGATAGAGAAACGATGATGGTGTTGATGGTGATGGTAAATGGTAGCGATGATGATACATATGCTTAATTAATTTTAAGGAGGAAGTTTTGTGTTGGTAAATCTGCAAGAGCAACTGAATCCTCCAAACTATTCCAAGCAACAGAACACCATTATTTATTTTGCTCTTCTGGTCCTGTTTCCTGGCATAATTTGGTGGAGTACAGGAGCTACAATGTAACAAAAGCAAATGACTTCCTTAAATCAATCTTAGACAGTTAGTGTGAAAGGTCAAAAGAAATATACGCTCGTAGATGTACAGTAGTGTATGTACAAAATTATTATAGACCTTTTAAGTCTTTCAGTCCATAAATCTTCATACGGCCGTCCGTCTCCTTGATGTTGACAGAGTACTGGGTTGTTGAGGTCTTTATATGTCTCATTATTCGTCAGGCAGGTATTCACGGTGAACCAAGGTCGAGTATTCCTTTGTCTGGGATTATCAGGGAACCAGTGTTTTGTTTGTGTTTGTGTTTGTGTATTTGTGTTTATGTTTGTGTTTATGTTTGTTTTTATGTGTGTGTGTGTATGTGTGTGTGTGTGTGCGTGGGTCCCTCCAATTGTTTCAGAGTACCAGATAATCTTCTCATTCTTACTATATGTCCCACCGAATGATATAAAAATGTCTGAAAATCACATACTGGGTGTTCTGAAGATACGGTACCACCAGGCCAGGGTCTTCTATTCTTATCCTGGGTATCTGGAGTGGGAAGGAGGAGGGGGGGAAGGAGAGGGGGGGGGAGGGGAAGGAAGGGGGGGTGGGGGGGCGTTTCACATGGCTATCTCTACGTGTACCCCCCACTGAGTTTCTCCTGGTACTGTACGAGGCTCGACGTTTCTTCTTCTACCTACCTACCCACCTACCCACCTACCTACCCACCTACCCACCTACCCACCCACCTACCTACCTACCTACCTACCTGCCTCCCTTCCTGTCTGCCTGTCTGTCTGTCTGTCTGTCTATCCGTCCGCCGAAGTGGGTGGCTTATGGTAGGTGCGAGACAGGCGTGAATATCGCCAAACAACTTAGCATTTTGTGCGATGTGTGTGTGTGTGTGTGTGTGTGTGTGTGTGTGTGTGTGTGTGTGTGTGTGTGTGTGTGTGTGTGTGTGTGTGTGTGTGGTGTACAGGGAGGGTGGTTGAAGGTTATGGCATTGTTGCTGTCTTTATTTGTCTCTCTTTTCATTTACCTACCACTCTTTCTATTTCATTGTCTCGTTTTTTCTTTAACATATATTTTTGACAATTGTTTTGCTCGTTACTCTGTTTTATTCTAATTTAATCTATTTTATCTTTTATCACCTTTTCCATATCCTTTTCCATACTCTAACTCACAGCTATAAATTATAGTGTGATTCTTCATCTTCTCTCAAACACTATCTCATATTCTCTTCCGCTTCCAAGTCCCATATTCTCTTTCTCACCTTTCTTTTCTACTCTCTCTTATCCCAGCATCTGTCTCCTTTATCATTTTTTTTCCTACTGGGTATTTTCCGTTTATCATTCATTTCTCCTACTTTCACAACGCATGAATAGTTAAGGGGAGGGTATAGTTTGGACATTTTTGGAGATAATGATTCCTCCAATCTCTTAACTCCAACAGGGCACCATTATTTTTGTTCATATGGTTCTGCTTCATGGCATACTTTGGAGGAATCAAGGCACTCCAATGTAACAAAAGTATACTCTCCCCTTAACAGTACAGCGATGGCGACAAACCGAATTGCAAACAAGTTCAGTGATTTATTTTAATGTATTTTGCTATTTGTATGCTGCTTGAATATGACTGACTTGCTTGACCTGCATGTGCTTAGTGGAGAATGTGTCGAGATAAAATTAATGGAGAACGACTATGGTGGTATTGAGTGGAATGACTAGCTGTACAGTACGTGGTCTGTGTGTGTGTGTGTGTGTGTGTGTGTGTGTGTGTGTGTGTGTGAGACATGGGATAAGATGAGAGAAATGAAATATGGGAATGTGACGATGACAGTGGTTGGATGATAGGAGTAGGAAAAGAGAGAGAGAGAGATGCAGGTAAAGAAACAACAGAGAGAGAGAGAGAGAGAGAGAGAGAGAGAGAGAGAGAGAGAGAGAGAGAGGGGCAGGTAGGTTTGGTAGTGACGTCACCTCGGGAGCGTCTCTACTCTGTGTTTACGACCTGTGTTACCTTATACGGCTTCCCCCCCGAGTTATTACCCCGAGCTTTCCAGTGTCGGGGCAGCTGGTGGTCCGCCCCGCCCCGCCCCGCCCCGCCCCGAGCCGACCCACTTCGCCCCGCATCACTACATCCCACCCCACCCCACCCCACCCCATCCCATCCCATCCCATCCCATCCCATCCCATCCCATCCCACCCCACCCCATCCCATCCCATCCCATCCCATCCCATTAATTAACTAACTTTCTCTTGAATTGACCTTGAATTGACCTACCTTGACCCTTGATGGACTACTACTATTTCTGTCTTGACCTGTCCCCATTTTCAACTTGACCCATTTTACTGTACATACATTGCCTTATTTAAATCAACCTTATTATCAGCTTCACACTCACTCCTTGCCCCCAACAGATCCCACATATTATAATTATACCTGCTTGAGTACAGATCAGCCTTTACTTTCCCCATAGACTCTATATACTAACTAATATATATCTAATACTATACTAACTAATACTATACTAACTAATACTAATATATAACTAATACTATATTAACTAATACTATACTAACCAATACTAACCAATACTAACCAATACTAACTAATACTAACTAATACTAACTAATACTAACTTCATGAAATAATACTAACTAATACTAACTCATACTAACTCCATGAACTTCCTTCCTCCATCCGTTCCGTCCCAACCTGACTTGCCCCATTCTTTGCTCATCCACCCTCTGTTGTTGACCTGCCCCCCCGCCCCCCCCCCGCCCCCCGCCCCTCGTACCCCTGCCCCCTGCCTGTCTCACTCACTCTTCTTCATCCAGCCGTGTCCCACCCACATTATCCAGTTCTTCCTAGCCCTTCACACCCTCCTCACCCTTTCTTCCTCACTATTCACAGCATCTTCACCTTTTCTTCCTCACTCTTAACCCTTTCTTCTTTACTCTTCACTCTTTCTTCCTCACTATTCACAGCCTCTTCACCCTTTCTTCCTCACTTTTTACTCTTTACTCTTCACTCTTTCTTCCTCACTATTCACAGCCTCTTCACCCTTTCTTCCTCACTCTTCACTCTTTCTACCTCACTCTTCACCCTTTCTTCCTCACTCTTCACCCTTTCTTCCTCACTCTTCACCCTTTCTTCCTCACTCTTCACACCCTCCTCACCATTTCTTCTTCACCCTTCACCCTTTCTTCCTCACTATTCACAGCCTCTTCACCCTTTCTTCCTTACCTTTTCTAACATCAATTGGTGGTAAACATTTCATGGGCACTTGAGAGAGAGAGAGAGAGAGAGAGAGAGAGAGAGAGAGAGAGAGAGAGAGAGAGAAAGAGAGACAAAGTGTGTGTGTGTGTGTGTGTGTGTGTGTGTGTGTGTGTATTAGCTGGAGCCAAAAGTTATAATGTTACCAAAGAGAATCAATACTATTTTTTTTTACTTAATTGTACAGTTTTTATTTCCAGGAGAGACAGCCACTTAAAGTTATTAGTAATAAGAATAGAGTCATAACGAATAACTTTACCTCTGTCATGCATCATCGTTGTTTAATTAAAAGAGGTTTCACTTTATCATTATACTTTCCCTAAGTATTGACAAACACATTGTTAGATATTAATGTTGTTTTATTTTATTATTTCTTTTTTCTTTTGACTCTTACTTTTTTTAAACTTTCGTAACCGATAATCAGACTGTATAATAATTATTATCTTTAAAGTTCTTTATTTAATTTTAACACAAACTCTATTAGTCGGGGGAATTTTGCTATTAACCATCATTAATTAACTTGCATGATTTCACATAATACAAAGAGGGTACAGTAATAATTAAGATCATGATGGAATAATAATAAAAATGAAACATACACAATAATTATAGTAACAATGTAATACCATTAATACCGAAAGGCTGAGTAACATGTTAAGACATCTTTTTATATTATGTTTCCAAATTCATGAGCTCACCTTCTTCATACGTTAGGTTAGGTTAAAGTTAGGTTAGGTTAGGTTAAAGTTAGGTTAGGTTAGGTTAGGTTAAAGTTAGGTTAGGTTTGGTTAGGTTAGGTTAAAGTTAGGTTAGGTTTGTTTTGTTTAGGTTAGGTTAGGTTAAAGTTAGGTTAGGTTTGGTTAGGTTAGGTTAAAGTTAGGTTAGGTTTGGTTTGTTTAGGTTAGGTTTGGTTAGGTTTCTTTAGGTTAGGTTAGGTTAGGTTTCTTTAGGTTAGGTTAGGTTTGGTTAGGTTAGGTTATGTTAGGTTTCTTTAGGTTAGGTTAGGTTAGGTTAAAGTTTGGTTAGGTTTGGTTTGTTTAGGTTAGGTTAGGTTAGGTTTGGTTCTGTTTGGTTAAGTTAAGATATGTTTCTTTAGATTAGGTTATATTAATTAAGTTATGTTGTGTTTGGTTCTGTTTAGTTAAGTTAAGTTAGGTTAAGTTAGATGGTGTGGGACAAAGTAATACATAGCTAAATTGAAGAAATTCAAGCTGATTATTTGACTATTCTCAAGGTCGTAAGCTCCAGGAAAAAAAACATTATTTTTTACTCTTCTTACTGGTAATTTAATGAACTTAAAAAAAAAAAAAAAAAAAAACAGTGTGATACGGGTTGTGTTAAAAGTAAATGAAGTGAAAAATGTATAATAATTTTGTTTTGTATCCCCTCGACTGCCTACCTTATCATAAATCAAGAGGGTCAATTAAGGGACCCTGTGTTGTAGTCAGAAAAATTGGAGGTAAATGAGTCCTTCAAATGTAGCTACGAAACACCACCTACATGGAAGGAACTTGTTTCGTGGCATAGACAGGAGGAATCAGAAGCCATCAAATCTCATACACGATCATAGGGTCCTTAAGGGTGTAATTCACTTTTGTTACATTGGAGTGCCTTGATTCCTCCAAAGTATGCCAAGAAACAGAACCAGAAGAGCAAACATAATGGTGTTCTGTTGCTTGGAATAGCTTTGGAGGATTCAATTGCTCCAGATTTACCAACATAAAATTTCTTCTCCCTTAATGCAGTAATTTCATGCATTTGAACCTTGTTAATTATTATATGCGTTGTCTTCAATTTATTATTATTGTCCTTTATAGTATTTGCTATAATTTCATTGCATTTTTAAGTCGTGATACATATTAAAAAGATCTTATACTTATTGTTTTTATTGTTGTGTTATTGTTCTTCTCTATTTATTAAGTGTGGAAAATCTTGTGAGTTAATTTCATGGTCTTTAACTTCAACATCCATCCAGGGAGGCGAAGTTTTTATTAAAGATAATCGAAGGACAAAAAAAAACCACACATACACACAAAGCGACTGCATAATATATTTTCAACAAGACTACTATAATTCGAAAAGTAAAGCTTTGGAATATAATAAATACTGTTTTCATTTTTGTTAACTTGTCATGAGCTGCATACCTCTTCACTCATAGACACATACGTAACTGTACTCTACATCGCTGTAGTGAAGATTCAGCAAAATATATATATATATAAATAAAGTTGTGTAGTGTTTGACTTGTTCAGTGGATAAAAGCAGCATAGAGTAAACAGCCACCACTTTCCCTTTAGGGGGTAATTCTTTTTTGGTACTTCGGAGTGCCTTGATTCCTCCAAAGTATGCTAGGAAACAGGACCAGAAGAGCAAAAGTATTGGTGTTCTGTTGCTTGGAATATTTTGGAGGATTCAGTTGCTCCAGAATTACCAACACAAAACTTCCCCCTTAACACAATGGGTGAAGACACGTGGAACACTATGTACAGTCGGGCCCCACAGTCCCTATAGCCCACCTGAGTCGAAGCCCGAGATCTGGATGACAGCCCATGCACCCCAAGCCTCCATTGGTTAGAGATGTGTGTAGCCTCGTGATGGCTTGGGTGGCCTGTCGTCCAGAAACCGCCTGCTTTAGATCGATCTCGGGCTTTGGACTCAAGTGGGGTAGGGATTTCGGTGCGCGACTGTACATGATCCAGAATTACGTAGGTAGGCAGCATGCAAATAGCAAAAACCAATTCTGGAAGAGCCACTATTAACGACGCTTGGAATAGAAGTCTTGCCCTAAATGGTGTTAACTATTTACATACCTCTGACATGAAAAATTCAAGAGCGTTTCTCTCGGTTTGGAAAAGTTTTAGAAACCATACGTCACTCCCAGTACATAAAAATACGTTAAATTGTTGTACCTGACGGGAAAAGTGATAACAGTGTGTTTACTCTTTTCACCAGGCAAGTTATTTTCAAGTTGCGGAGTAAAAGAGTTATTATGTCAACAAGGATAATTCAGTAAGAAGTGGGGAGATTTAAAAAAATAAACAAACAATAGTATAGTAAAGATTGTTGTTATCAGCATTCTGTGAAAAGAAGGAAGGTGGATGGAAGTTCCCAAGTTACCACTGATACTAGTTACTGTACTCAACTATCCCTTTCATACTTACGGGTGTGATAGCAAACTAGATTGGCTATGTGTGTGTATGGAGGGGGGGAGGGGGATAGCAAGACAATATGGTGAGGGGAGAAGGTAGATAGTGAGTGTAAGAATGGGTTGTAGGAAGGAAAACTTACAAAGTTTGATAGCAGCTGGCACAAGAATAAAATACGAAGGCAGGTAGACAATCAGACAGGTAGGAGGGGAGTGTAATGACAGGCAGGAATGAGGGACGTAGACAGACAGACACTTGAGTGGAGAATTGTTGAGCAGGCGGACAGGGAGCTCCACGAAAAAGGGGAAAAGAGACAGACAGTGACAGAGAGAAAGAGAGATGGAGAGAAAGAAACAGGCAGAGGCAATATATGTAATAATACATATATATATATATAAATACTGATAAAAGTTTAAAATAGAAATAGAGAGTGTGGCAGGTAAATGACAAGGCATTAAGCAAGCAAATGAGACAGACAGGTAAGAAAACGGTGAACAGGGAAGGCCAGGTGAAGGTAAGGAGTTTGTTTGACAAGAAAGTAAACAAGTATAGTTGATGGGGTAAAAGGAAGGCAAGGAGGCAAACACACACCAGACGAGGAGGGTAACACAAAGTAAAGAACAGCAGAGTGAGTAGTCAGACAAGGGGCCAAATACAAGCAGTTGATCAGACGGGAGTTAGCAGGTAGGACTGGTAGGTGAAGAGGACAACAAGCAAGAGACTGAAGTTTATTATGTAAGATGGGGACAGAATGAAAAGGCAAAATGTAAACAAAGATAAAAATAGGTACGTTATAGAATGGAGGCGAGCAAGTACTGTATACAGGTAATGCAAATGTTGGTGTGTATGTGTCAGGTGAATAAAAATATCAGGTAGAAGGATGGTTAAGTAAGTAAGAAGGATGGTAAACACTGGGAAGAGGTGAGGCAGCAAGGCAAAGATTAGACACACAATGAGACACAAAGCAGGAGGCAGATGGAAATACAGGCAGGCAAGTAGGAAAACCACACAAACGGACAGTTGAAGAAGTTGTGCAAGTAAGGCAAAAATAAAGCAGGTTAAGGAAGAGACAGCATACAACCCTCCCCAACAACAACAACAACACACACACACACACACACACACACACACACACACAACACACACACACACACTCACACACACACAAAAAACACACACACACACACACACACACACACACACACACACACACACACACACACACACACACACACTCTGCTCTCGTTTACTCCCACCTCGGTCACGATGCTGTTTTAATAGTGTGATATTTTGGGGTAGTATCCAACACAGCCTCCCCCCGAGCTTTATGGCCGATAATTACAGCTCGTTGGTTCATCCTGACTGTCGGTATGCTGTGTTCCCCGGCCACTTGTGCTGTTCCTTCCCTTCGCTGTAATCGCCGGTGCATATTTTAGCCATGTTAGGGTGATACGGTCGGTGTGTGAGGTTGGCGTCGGTCTGGTTAGGGGTGACCGTCCCTTCTGTCTTCACCGAGGACAATTGAGGTGAAGTCAAGTCATTATTTCGTATGATAGAACGAGAATGATAATAATGTGAATGAATGCAGGTGTTAATCTGGAACCACATGAGGATATTATATATATTACTGCACTGGATCATATCATATAGAAGAAAACGAAGTCACTTAACTGCATGACTGTGTTTTATACGATATTATTCAGTGATTAATGTATATACCTGCACAATCTCTCCAATTTTCTACTCTACACGTATGTTATTACGTTTATTGCAATAACATTCAGATCCCTCTCTTAAGATTTAAATTTTTCTTTTCCTGCCAGTTCTTCCCATCAGCTTCCCTCTATACTTCTGTTCCCAGGATTTATCTAAATATTTTTAAGTGTTCCTTTTTGTAACCTTCCTCCTTGTCTGCCCGTCTTCCTCCTCCTCCTCCTCCTCCTCCTCCTCCTCCTCCTCCTCCTCCTCCTCCTCCTCCTCCTCCTCCTCCTCCTCCTCCTCCTCCTCCTCCTCCTCCACCTCCTCCTCCTCCTCCTCCTCCTCCTCCTCCTTCTTCCATTTTTCCTCACTTATTTAACCTGTTTCTCTTCCACATCCATCCTCGTTCTCCTAACTCGTTTTCTCTTCATTCTCCCCCTTTTCCTTGCTTTACCTCACTTGTCCCTCATCTTCATCCTTCCTCCTCCTAATCCTTTGCTATTCCTCCTCTTCCTTCTCCCCTTTCTCCTCACTTAATCACACCTGTCTCTCTTCTTCATCCCTCCTCCTTTTTCTAACTCGTTTTCTCTTCCTTCTCCCCTTTTTCCTCACTTTATCACACCTGTCTGTCTCTCTGCTTCATCCCTCCTCCTCCTCCTCCTCCTACTCACTTTACCTGTCCCTCAATCAGCCAATCACTGCCTCCAGCACCCAACACCTGTTACTCACACCTTATTCTCAGAAGTGTGCATTTGGTATACAAGAGAGAACGGTTGCCAGTTTTAGAGTCCTATCTCGACTGATGGTACAATTATCCGAGGCTCAGGACTAGCCATTGGGTCATTGAAATTGACTCTGATGGTGTGTTGTCAAGGATAATAATCACTACTCATTTTCGTATCACCCCAAATAATCTGAGAAACCGAAATATCAGCCATATAAAGACAGCTAAATTGACGTCAGTGCTTCTTCTGTGTACGTGTCAAGTGTGTGTGTGTGTGTGTGTGCATGTCTGAGTGTACAGGCAATTATGTGTAAATATGTACCTGTGTGTGTGTGTGTGTGTGTGTGTGTGTGTGTGTGTGGAGTGTGATTGTGTGTGTGTGATTGTATGTAGATGTGTGTGTGTGATTGTATGTAGATGTGTGTGTGTGTGATTATGTGTGTGTGTGATTATATGTATGTGTGTGTGTGTGTGCTTGTGTGTGCTTGTGTATATGTGTGTGTGTTTGAAGCGATTATTGCGTGATCGCATGTAAGTATCTATTCTTTAATTATTGTGAATGCATATGCGTGTTTACAGAGAGAAGTAACAATGGGAAAATTAGTGTGTTAAGAGTAGATTGATTCACTGTGTATGTATGTATGTATGGAGATGGAGATTGTCTGTGCGTGTATCGTATGTCGTTTCTTTATGTGCTTGCGGGTGTGAAAGGTGACGTGTTTATGTGTCTGTCGTGTGGTGGTATATGTGTGTGTGTGTGTGTGTTCTCTGTGTGTGTGTGTGTGGTGGTATATGTGTGTGTGTGTGTGTGTGTTGTGTGTGTGCGTGTGTGTTCTCTCTCTCTCTCTCTCTCTGTGTGTGTGTGTGAATCGGTAGAGTCGTGGATAAAAAAGATGAAATTTCCCTGTGTTTCTCAGATTTTTTTTTCACCTGTAGAGAGCTAGAGACCAATGAAGCGTTGATGTTGTGATAAGTTTTTTTTTTTAATACTGAGTGGCTCTTCGTTCAGCTTTCCCAACAGCTGAATGATTTCCACTTCTGAAACCACCGAACCCCGTATATCTGAAATAAAATAATAAAAGGTGGATTTTTAAGTAGAAACAAAAGTCTATAGGCGCGTGTGTGTACGTGTGTTTGTAGGAGTGTGTGTTTGTTTGTTTGTGTTTGTGTGTGTGCGTGCGTGCGTGTTTGTTTGTGTGTGTGTGTGTGTGTGTGTGTGTGTGTGTGTGTGTGTGTGTGTGTGTGTGTGTGTGTGCGCTTAGTGTGTGTGCGCTTAGTGTGTGTGCGTACGTGTTTGTTTGTGTGTGTGTGTGTATGTGTGCTTCTTTTGGTCATCGCTTAAGTATACATTTGTGGGTGTTTGTTAGTGTGAGTCTATGGTGTGTGTGTGTGTATGTGCAAGCAATGTGTGTGTGCATCTTCAAGGGGACTTGGATGTGCATGCGTGCGAGGTTTATTGCGTGAGTGCGTGTGTGTGTGTGTGTGTGCGTTCATGCCCGACTAAGGCAGTGTGTGCATAATTCAGTTAACTGGACATATTTATGCATAATAAATTGCAAGAACACAGATTAAGTCAGACAACCACAAAGGGTTTACTAATGGAAAATGAAGGGTTATTTGACAGTCACATCCCTTTGTGTGTGTTTGTGTGTTTGTGTGTGCTTACATAATTTATTAGTGCGTCTGACTCATATGTATGTACTTTAAATTCCATACGTATTGTAAATTAAGTTCTGTATTATTTTGTACTTTCTTTATGACAATAATAATACAAAAAAAAATCCTTTTTATATCAGATTTGAAAAAAAACAATAATATCAAGAGTTATGGAAAAGTAGGAATAGGGAATACATTTTTGCAGGCAACTCTATCATAAATTTCATGTTTCTGTGTGTGTGTATGTGTGTGTGTGTGTGTGTGTGTGTGTGTGTGTGTGTGTGTGTGTGTGTGTGTGTGTGTGTGTGTGTGTACCTAAAATTTCATGCCTCTGACTGTGTATTTGCGTGGACATTAACAAACCATCGACTGTGTATATATTCCCTTATGCAGTCAGGGATATGAGAGCGATTTAGCCCTTTGCATGACTAGCCAGAGCACATGTTGACTCGCATCATGCAAAAGTGTCAAGTATGCACGAGGGAAAAAAAAAAGTCGAATGTGCATGTAAAAGTGGTGAGTATATACACAACGCTTGAGGTGCGAGCAAATGTTGATGTTAATGAGTGTATATGAGTGAGTGGTGGACGTATATGCCTCGGATATATATACTTAACGTAGAGTAAGACTTGCTGACTGTTGGTATAGGTAGGTTTATTGATGATTGTATCCTTCCTTTACTGCTTGGACTGTTCTTTCTAACCTCTGCATGGTGCGTTTTTATATCTCTTCGTTGGACTGTATCTCTATTATAATTTGGTCACATAATGTTGTGGTTATTATACAGCTTTGTGCCTTTAATTATTCCTGTCCATGTTGTAGCTGTCTGACTGTCTCTTTGCCAGCTGTCTCTTTACTCTAGCCTGTCTGTCTGTCTCTCCGTCTGTAACTCCGAGTCTTATTTTTTCGTCTTCTCCTCCGTGCATCCGCAAAAAATGTTCCTCCCGTACTGCACAATAATCCTCCACTTGTCCCCCAAAGAGAAAGATAAAAAGATGTATATGAATACTTGACCTCGTTTTAATAACCAAGTATAGGACATTTCTTAGGTCAAGTCGATTTCTCCTCCTGACACCCTTCCGTCTCAGTGAAGTACTCAATGGAATGAATACGGTACTTGATAATTTGTCACCTATTTACGGGACCATAGTTTTTGATGAGGTACTGATGCCTAGTAAGGGACCACGTGATGTTGTCAGAAAATTGCAGGTTAGTGAGTCCTTCAAAAATTGCCACGAAACTCAAACCAAACTGAAGGAGTTTGTTTCGTTGCACAGACAGGACTAATCAGAGGCCACCAAGCCTCATACACGATCACAGGGACCTTAAATAGGATAATAATATTGGCAGGTGAAGTATTAAATAGGATAATAATAGTGGCAGGTAAGCGTCATGGTAACTCGAGTACTGAAAGAGTTTGTGTTAATATTTTGTGGAAGCCCTGAAGTGTTTATAGTGTTCTATCTTCATGTGAGTACGTCGGTCTTCCCAGCAGGCATATATCCAATTAGGAACCTTCAATAATAATAATAATGTTTACGAATTTTTCATGCTAATATTTTCTGTTGAACGTCTTTTATCTTGGGTCAACAATTAGATTGCTCAAGTGATAAATGTATTTTTTTCCACTGCCAAAGCATCTTCCTTATAAAGAAGAGTTTGATTTCCTCTCATGTAACGACCCCTTTCTTCCCTGCTCCTTCATTGTCTCGTAATCTGATTTTGATCAAGCTTGACCCCCACACCGCCTCGCCCTGCCCACCTCCATTACTATTTAATAAAAACACACAGTTTCTATGTACAATCGGTTTAATATTTCTACTGTAAACACTATATATGTATCGTTCTCATTCATAGTTTGATTTAATTTTATTTCATGTCTCGGCGTTGCATATTTTAATCGCTCTTAAGAAACTTTCACCGTGCTTTCTTCCTACAACTAATGTTTTTTATAATAGTTTACAATAGCTTATTATTATATTGTTATTCTTTCAGAGACTCGGGATAATGCAATATATTTTGTCTCCTTATCTGCCATAGCTCATCCTCTTATCTAGAATGGTGTATTTTATCTCCTTATCTAGTATACTTTATCTCCATTTGATGTGTATCTCTGAATTACCGATGCTGGGAGATAATGGCCCCCGCGTCCATTGTGGGTCCCTCAGCTGAACGAACACCCGATGATTACAATGTTTGCAGGCGCTCTTAAGGGCAACAAGGAATCGCCTCCTACTGATATGGTGATAAGGTAGATTAATGTCCATCCCCTGCACGAGGACCATTAACGCTGACATTCACAAGGGGCTTATTATTGAAGACGGAAGGATCTGTGTATGCTCACTCCTCATGCACGGCTTGTTCGTCTTTTGTATGCAACACTGAATCTGGGTTGGGTGAAAAATGTGAAGGTGTTTTTTATTTAGTTTTGAAAGCTAGTATTTCTTTTTTTATAACTATCCTAGTACGGGTCGATAATTTATTGAAACGAGGGGTATTCTTTCAACTCGTAATTCTCTTAATGTTCCTCAATTGTATAATAATTTTATAAGGACTTCCTTCAGAGAGAAAAATAATCTTCCATGAAAGTTAACTAAAAGGAGATGCTTAGAAAATTGAAAGGCTACTGATTCCTCCAAACTGTACCAGAAAACTGACGCTCTCAATAGTACTAATAGGGGATCTGTTTTATGGTGTAGTATGGAGGAGTCATTATTAAACCCTCCAAGTCGTAAACAGCAAATGAATGAATTCCTTAAGTTAATGAACATCGACTGCAGGAGAATCATTAAAACACAGAATCACAAGGGACGATGATATTAAAGTTTCGAAAAGTAGTCAGCAACTCACTCCCACGTCTCTTCCAGGTTAGGAGAAGACATGAATGAGTGAGAATGAACAGCAAAATGGCTCCCAAACAAGGAACTACCACCCCGTAAACACCCAGGATTTTGAACCTTATCTACCCTTTCTATCTGTGTGTGGGTTTGGTTGCCACGGGACGAGATGTTGTGTCATTTATATATGTTGTAGGCCTTCGAAACCAACAGCGTGTGTACGAATTCTTGTGGCCAATAGTACAGCTCCCATAGCAAGTTAGTATTTTTCTTAAGGAGGAGTTGAATGGGTAGAGAGTGAGTGGATGTAGTAAAGAAAACCCAGACAGACTCCTGGCCAAAGAACAACACAACACAACACAACACAACACAACACAACACAACACAGTATTAGGAGGAGCTTTGATTGATGATGTTCTCTGTTGTTGTTATTGATGATTCCTGCGTTCTATCCAGTCATGTTACAATATCAACCCGACTCATTCATGTTGTTTGGGGTGGGGTTGGCACTTGTCTATATCATTCATTGCCTACATGCAGTTTTCCATAGTCCTGTTATTTAATACTAACTGACACCAATGATTAAATGGCTGTATGTATGAAGGAAGAGTCATATATATAATATATATTTTACGTTGAGAAAGACCAGTTCGATGATTTAATGTACTGTCTATGGAATCATTTTTACGGTGGTCGTCATATCTAACCAAAATAGTTAAGGTTATGCTTCGTTCATGCTTGTACTAGTAATGAAATTATTAAAAATTCTCTGAAGTACATTGACCTTATATTTCAAATTCAGATGCCCAATCTGGTATCATATTTCATTGTAAGAGATTTCGCCCCTGGAAACAGAGGGAAGAACTCCATTCTCTAACCGGACAAAATATTTCCTCTTTAATATATACGTACACACGATTTACACAAGTGGAAGTGAGATTGCTGTGTGTTGGACGAGGCCTACAATTAGTTCATGTCAGCAGCATCATATATATAACAGTAAAAAATGGTTCTGCACCCTGTAGGTTTTTGTTAATTAGTTCATTCACAATTTTGCCTAGGAACTATACATAATATCCTTATAACCAGCCAAGAATAAATAAATATATAAAAGATAAATAAAACAATAAATAAATAAATAATATAAAAGAAAGAAAGATAAACGATTTAAAAACGAAAAGATTGTGTAGAAGAATAATTTTTAAACCCGTACCCATATCGAAATGAGGCGAAAGTGTACATGTTTACATTTTGTTATTATTATTCTTTCTATAATTCCAGCGAGTAAGACACAGGTAAACACAGACTAAACCAAACCTCTACGCAACGAGGAAGTGAACGTGTCATGTTCACTTTGCTCCACCGAAATTAATCTGATTTTAGTATGAGTAAAAATGTATATTGTGAGGAACCAGTGACGTTGTGGATGATGTGAAGGGAAATGACTCAACTAAACTGAGACATAAATGATAAAAAATTCTGGAGAGTCCTTTCATTTGCACAGTTAGGAGAAAATCAGTAGCCAATTTTTTTTTTTTTTTCGTCGGCAACCTAGCGAGTGGCGTCCCATAAGGAAGTGGTGAGTGAGGGAGTCGTAGTTGGGCCTGAGAGAAGGTGTGTAAGGTTTATCCCGACCCGAGTAATGAGGTTCTGGGCCGTGTGGAGTGTAAGATCTAGTTTCCCCGACCTGTTGTTAATGGTGATAAGGTTGAGCCAGGTGACGACAACACTGCCAGGCGGGTGTGTTGTGAGGGGAGGATGGATGTCTGTAAATGAAGAGGCCATGTGCCATTACTTCGCTGGTTAGGAGAGCTTTGGACCATTGCATGCACGAGGCTAATTAACGGGCCTAAGATTTCCTCGTCGATTAGAAGCTAGTTACTCCTCCAAACTTGTTACACGAAACAGACACCCTCAATATAATCTTAGCACAAGCTGAGGTGGGAATTAAGGCCATCTCTCTCTATGCCGAGGGGAACACACGGCCTTATGGAGATACTACAGTGTTGGTCAATCTGGAGCAACCGATTCCTCCAAACTATTCCTAGCAACAACGGGCCACCATTATGTTTGTTAATTTGGTCCTGTTTCCTGGAGCAATCAAGTGACTCCAATGTACCAAAGGTCTACTATATATATACCCACCTTAATGACTAACACCAGCAAAGGCATAACTAAAGTAGATAGTGAGTTCTACATGTTGAGACGAGGAGTGGTGATGGTGATGGTGGTGGTGATGTTGGACCAAATGATGTTCTCTTCTAAGGGTTGCATCAAGCCTCAAACTGGACGGCCCCAGAAAATGTGTTGGTACTAATTTGTGTCGTGTCTGGCGGATCACTACGTAAATTGAGGCTGAATTATATGTTAGCGTTGATAACTTAATTAACACGCGTGGATGTAATAAAAGGTATGCTATTTTGTTACATGAATTTTTGCATTAGTACCAGTTTTCTTGAGGATGGGTCTGCTTTCACTCAGAATGATATACGGCATAATAAATGTATATTAATTAAATATATTTACCTCTTGAACCCAGCGCCAATGTTCTTCATTATGAGAGTTTTAATAAATTCTAACGTACTCTTCCTTTGTCCTAAGAGTATGGAGAATTAAGAGGGTGCTGGAGTAGGGGGCAGGCTTCGGGTGGGTAAGAATAGGGTGACAGGCTTGCGATAGGTAGAAAGCCTGTAACCTATTCCCGCACCCCCATAACCCCCCCCCCTCAAGCCTATCCCTCTACTCCCATACCCCCCAAACCCCCCCGACCCCCCAAGCCTGTCCCCCTATTCCCGCACCCCCTTAAGAACATCACATGTTTTCTGCCTGTGATAATGCTCAGCTGGATTTGGTTTATAGTCTCAGGGTTGTTAGTGATCTTTTCCATTATAAAGTTTCTTCAGGTAGTAATCTATTCTACTTATATTATAATTGCATAAAATTAATATTCCCATACCTATATATCAGAATTTGTTCAGAGATTGACGCAGAATATGAGTGTTCTAATGTTTGAAAATACTGTACAGCTTGTTAACTAAATGCTCAACATCATACTAATATAGAAATGACCCATCACTGCCTTCCTGGTTCGTCCTCACATTATCTTAACATCACCTCGACACTCCCAGGTATAATGAAGATCCAAAAGTATCCCAGAAATCATTGGTGCATTCGTTGACAAGTAGGCTACTGAGGCAGACATAATGAACGAGTTTGTATAAAAAGCGTAGTGAGTATATCAATGTGAATGATTTGTTTTTGAGGGGGAAGTACAGTGTTGGCAAATCTGGAGCAACCGATTCCTCCAAACTATTCCAGGCAACAGAACACCATTATTTTTGTACATCTGGTCCTGTTTCCTAGCATATTTTGGAGGAATCAAGGCACTCCAATCTATCAAAAGTATACTCTCCCCTTAAGATCCCCATAGGAGTATAATTCTAGAGTTGTTGGGTGTCACAATACGTCCCTGTCACTGAGGTAGAAATATAACATGTCCAAATGAAGCTCCAAACGATTTGACCCTCCAC
>JAWZYT010001566.1:0-128925 GCA_034508575.1 Petrolisthes manimaculis | reverse complement strand
GGAGGGAGGAGAGAGGAAATGGAGGAAGGAAGAGATGTGGGAGTTAGAATATAATGAGAGATAAGGAAAGAACAGGAATAAGGGACTAAAGAGAGGTAGACAGAGGCGTAGAAGTAAGAGAGAGAGAGAGAGAGAGAGAGAGAGAGAGAGAGAGAGAGAGAGAGATAACAGGTGGTGGGAGGATATGTCAAGTTCAATAACTATGGTGAAAAATCACTAGGAGTGATGGCAGACGAAAGAGTAAATAACAGAGTGGAGAGTGGGAGGAGATAGAGAAAGGAAAGAAAAGGGAACAAGTGTAAAAGAGAAGGTTAGAAGGATTAACACACACACACACACACACACACACACACACACACACACACACACACACACACACACACACACACACACACACACACACACACACACACACACACATGCACATATACACATACATATATATATACACACACACACATAAACACACACACACACACACACACACATACATATAAACACACACACACACACACACACATGCACATACACACATACATATAAACACACACACACACACACACAGAAGAAAAGAGGTGGAGAGAGAAAAGGGTACTCAACATGGATTTACCCCCCCTCCTTGTCCCTCTCCAAATACCCCCCCCCGCCCCCCCCCCCCTCCTCTTCTCTGTAAAACCCCTTCTTATTCCTCCTCCTCCTTCTCATTTTTTCTCTCCCCTTTTCATTCTTCTCCTCCTCCTCTTTCCTTTTTATTCTTCCTCATCCATCTCCTCATTTTTCCTCCTCCTCTTTCCTTTTCATTCTTCTTCATCCATCTCCTCTTCATTCTTCCACCTCCTCTTCCTCTTCCCATTTTCTCCATCACTCTCCACCACTACCATCACCACCACAACTACCACTACCATCACCACCACAACTACCACTACCATCACCACCACAACTACCACTACCATCACCACTACCATCACCACTACCATCACCATCACCATCACCATCACCACCATTACCCCGGCAGTGACCAGCAGACCCCATTTTCTTCTTCGGCGAGACGTTGATATAATTTTGTGTATATGTGTGTTTGTTACTAAGTGAATTATTATATTTTATTTATCTTGCACTAAGCTAATTCTTGTTTCTCTTATCTTTACAGGAAGTCGGCAGTATCATTGGAAAGAAAGGAGAAATAGTAAAAAGATTCAGAGAAGAGGTAAGTGTGTGTGTGTGTGTGAGTAAATTAAGAGATACAGTTGGATACACGAATGGGTGGTACAGCCAAGTGAAAGATGGTCAATATCTCCCAATATCAACCAAGTTCCTTAGTGCCAAATAGGAGACGTCAGCAGGGGCAGAAGTCAGTATTGAGGATGGTAATAAAAAGCAAGTACCTGATAATAGACACTGGTTACTCAAATGGGACAAGTATCTTTCACCTGAGCTGGACAGCCATGGGTGATAGTGCTTGACCAGGGTACAAGGAGTGTTGGAGAGTAACTGAACAGAGTTCGAAAAAGTGAGTCTTGTAAACCTCTCAACGTTGAGAATGGTTTGAAAAATTAACTTGTTCGAACTCTGTTCAGTTGCTCACCAACACTCCTTGGACCCTGGTCAAGCACTATCAGCCATGGCTGTACCACCCATTCATATCCAACTGTACAATTGCCTCAAGATATTCCTTTACCCCAAATCGTGTGTGTGTAGTAGATGTGGCAACGTAGCAATACAATACTATAGAGTCACATTTATGAATGAAAACAAACTCACTGTTGAATCATATTTAAGGATAACACAATGAATTAATCACTGTTTTGGAATCTTCAATATTAATAAATGTATGTATGAATTTTCCACCATACATAATGAGATATACAGTATACACCACTTTAAGGAATTGTATTGCATTATAATGTATGAATACAGAACTACTGTATGTGTGTCAAAATTTACAAGTGTTCACGTCTTTATAATTACGTATATACTGTATAAAATATGATGTTATATATTGTATTAAACGTGATCCGAACATGTCCAGCGATGACACACACACACACACACACACACACACACAGCAAGGGGTAAAGGAATAATTTGAAGGAACTTGTGTACACTCGAACTCGTAAATTCGCGACCACGTCCCCAAATGTATGTTTATTTATGTATGTCATCTGAGCTGGTAACACTGTGCGGGGAAGGTGAAAAATGGTATCATGTCACTCTACTAATAAATAAATGTTACCAGCTCAAATAAATGGCATATAAACATGTTAGTTAGTACGTGGTCGCGAATTTACGAGCTCGGGTGTACATGCATGGTATACAATATAATAATAATAATAATTTAATACTAATAATAATAATAATATGGAGACTTGTGATTCATCCAAGCTGTAATATGAAACAGATTTGATTATGTTTTGTTTTGTATGTTGTAGAGAGAGAGAGAGAGAGAGAGAGAGAGACGAGGAATGGAATTGAGAGGGGGAAACGAGGCAAGAGTTGACGGTATTGGAAGTTAACATAGAGATAGCCAGTCGATGAGAGAGAGAGAGAGAGAGAGAGAGAGAGAGAGAGAGAGAGAGAGAGAGAGAGAGAGAGAGAGAGAATGGTAGCTACAGTGGTTATGTTGTTGTTTTTATATAATTGTCTGTTGTGGTGAGTGTCTGTGGTATAGGTAAAGAGTGTGATGTGTATGTGTGTGTGTTTTGGATGGTGGTAGTGGTGTTGGTTGTGGTAAAGATTGTGATGTGTGTGTGTGTGTGTGTTTTGGATCGTTGTGGTTGTGGTAAAGATTGTGATGTGTGTATGTGTGTGTGTGTGTGTGTGTGTTTTGGATGGTGGTTGTGGTGGTAGTGGTGTTGGTTGTGGTAAAGATTGTGATGTGTGTGTGTGTGTGTGTGTGTGTTTTGGATCGTTGTGGTGGTAGTGGTGGTGTTGGTGTTGGGAGATGCAGCAGTGAATTCAGTGTAGTGTATTGTATTGTTGTTTTGGTGATGGGTAGTGTGTGTGGGCGTTGATAAAGGCTGCAGGCAGGAGTGGAGTGTGACTATTGCTTGTGGAAGTGTGGAGAGGTGAAGTGAATGTGTTGTGTTGTGTGTGTGTTGCTGTGTTGATGGTATAGTGTGTGGAGGAGGGCATGGTGGAGGTGTGGGTGGTGGTGGTGGTGTAGGTGGTGGTAGTGTGTGGAGAAGGGGATGGTGGAGGTGTGTGGAGAGCTGAAGGAAATGTGTTGTGTGTGTGTTGCTGTGATGCTGGTGGAGGTGTGGAGTGCTGAAGTGAATGTGTTGTGTGTGTTGTAGTGTGGAGGAGGAGGTGTGGAGTGTTGAACTGAATGTGTTGTGTGTGTTGTTGTTTTGATGGTGGAGGTGTGGGGGATGTTGCTGGGAAGTTTTTAAGTGAATGTGTTGTGTGTTAATGTGATGATGGTAGTGTGTGGAGGAGGGGATGGGGGTGGTGGTGGTGTTGGTGGAGGTGGTGGTGGAGGTGTGGGTGGGTGCTAAAGTGACTGTGTGATGATAGTATTGTGTGTGTGTGTGTGTGTGTAGGGGGGAGGGGGGAATGATATAGGGGATGGTAAAGAGGTGATGATGGTAGTGTGTGGGTGTGGAGAAGATGATGGTGGTGGTGGTAGTGTAATGATAATAATAATAATAATAATAATAATAATGTGGGTGATTGATAGTGGTTGTGGGTTATATAATATACATACATACATACATACAGTACAGTAGGTAGGCAGCTGTATGCATGGAGGGAATAAATTAGTCAGATATATACATACAAGAAACTAATGATAAATAAATTTGCTTGTTGTAGGTATTTGTGTCCAGAAATTAAACTTTGTAATTATAATGTTGAAATGCGGGTGTAAATGGCATGTTAGCCTCGGGGGGCGTCGGGGGGGGGGGGGGGCCTGGGGGGAATTAATTTGCATATTATTTTATGAATGTAGGGTACTTGTGTTGGGGGCAATATTATGGCCTCACAAATTAACTTGCATTGTGTGTGTGTGTGTGTGTTAGATTTGCATTTTGTTATTGTATGGGAAGTATTTAATCTTTCATTGGTGTAAAATGTGTGTGTGAGAGAGAGAGAGGGGTAGGTAGGTAGGTGTGTGTGTGTGTGTTGTGAGAGTGTGTGTGTGTTGTGAGAGTGTGTGTGTGTGTTGAGAGAGAGAGTGTGTGTGTGTTGAGAGAGAGAGTGTGTGTGTGTTGTGAGAGAGAGAGTGTGTGTGTGTGTGTGTGTTATGGGAATATACGATAAAAACTGTGACGTGTGTGTAATAAATAATGTACAGTATAATATAACTGTCGAACGCTATAGTGTATGTGTGTCAGTGCATGTGTAAGAAAGATGTTGGGCAAATGAAACGACAGAGGAAAAAAAAAAACACCCAATCAAATAACACAACACAACATAACTATAAACATTTCCTACAACAACAAACTTTTACATACACCGTGACTGCTTGCTTGTGTTTGTTAGTCCACTTGAAATCTTACACACGTGGGTTATATTATGGAAAGAGAGGTCATTCATTATTCTGGAAGTACTGTTGTAGTCAATGGTCTACTAAGTGACTGTGTGTGTTGTGTTTGTGTTGTGTGTGTGTGTGTGTGTGTGTGTGTGTGTGTGTCAATATACATGATACATGACACACACACACACACACACACACACACACACACACACACACACACGATTTCTTCTGCTCCGTGTAAAGTAACTCTGTAAGTCTGTATTTCTTCTGTTTGATTTTACACACACACACACAAAAACACTAACACACACACAAACAAACAAACAAACACTGAATAAGGCTACAATTGAAAACAAACAAACATATATATAAAACCTATCAAAAAAAAAAAAAATAAGAAAAAAAAATCGTGCGATGCCGTTGCCAAAAAAAAAAAAAAAAAAAAGTTGAAATACCATCATCATTGTTGTGGGTGTGATTGAATTTAGCTTTTGATAATGGGTGGGTGTGGATAGGTATTGTTGTGGTGGTGGTAGGAGATAGAGGAGGGAGGGATAGAGGGATGCATGGATAGGCCTTCTTCTTTTATTATGAGACACAATGCTCGGTCAGTTAGTTATTATTATTGTTATTTATTTATTTATTTATTGATGGGTTTGTTTATTTGTTTTGTCATCCGCTAAAAAATAATTGTGGTTGGTTGACGACTATAAGGGGGTTAGGCTTCATTACGTACTCTTATCACTAATACTCTTTTAATAATGTAATAAAATACTTCATTGTTTCGACCATGTATCATTATTGTTGTTTTTGTTTTGACTCATTATTTTATTTGTTTGTTTCAACCCTGTATCATTAATTATTGTTGGTTTTTTTTACTGTATCATAATTGTTTTTTTGTTTTTTTACTCATTATTGTATTTGTTTGTTTTGACTCATTATTGTATTTGAATTTTTTTTTTATCCTGTATCATTAATTATTGTTTTTGTTTTTATCCTGTATTATTATTGTTGCTTTTATTTTGACTCATTATTGTATTTGTTTGTTTTTTACTATATCGTTTTTTACTGTATCATAATTTTTTGTTTTACAGTATCATAATTGTTTTTTTTTTACTGTATCATAATTTCTTGTTTTTACTGTATCATATATTTTTTTTTTTTTACTGTATCATAATTTTCTTTTCTTTTTTGTACTGTATCATGATTTTTTTTTACTGTATTATAAAAAAAAAATTACTGTATCATTATTGTTTTTGTTTTTTTACTGCATCTATTTTTTTTACTGTATCATTATTGTTTTTGTTTTTTTACTGCATCTATTTTTTTTACTGTATCATTATTGTTTTTTGTTTTTTTTACAATATCATAATTTTTTTGTACTGTATCATTATTGTTTTTTTGTTTTTTTACAATATCATAATTTTTTTGTACTGTATCATAATTGTTGTTTTTGTACTGTATCATAATTGTTGTTTTTTTACTGTATCATAATTTTTTTGGTACTGTATCATAATTTCCTTTTTTTTTACTGTATCATAATTATTGTTTTTACTGTATCATAATTGTTTTGTTTTTCTCTGCTTCCAGTCTGGTGCCAAGATCAACATTAGCGATGGCTCGTGCCCTGAGCGTATCGTCACCGTTACTGGTTCCACAGACAGCATCTTCACTGCCTTCAAGCTCATCTGTGCTAAGTTTGAAGAGGTGAGTGAAAAGTATTAATGAAAGTTTGAAAAGGTCTTAAAATGTTGAAGAGGTGAGTGTAAAGTATTAAAATTTTGACGAGAGGTGGGTGCAAAGTATTAATGAAAGTTTGAAAAGGTCTTAAAATGTTGAAGAGGGGAGTGGAAAGTATTAAAATGTTGACGAGAGGTGAGTGTAAAGTCTTAAAATTTTGAAGATTGGGTGTCCCAGTCTTTGGAAAATTAGTCTTAAAGTTTGAAGAGGTGAGTGTCAGGCGGGGTTCTCACCAATACGTTTGCAGTCCGTTTGCACGGAGTCCGTTCAGGTTGATGACGTCACGAATACAACGTTCAGACGGACACAGAGGAGTTGAGCGACGTTTCCCGCCCGTTTCTTCACATCAACAACAACAAGCGACTATGGCCGAGTTTTTACCGGAGATGGACAAGGATTTACTAAAGGCATAAAATAATAACCAATAAACTAGATACCATATCAGCCTATTAAAAATGCGGATGTTTTCTAGTACTTTTAATTACAACCTATATATATGCATTTACATTACAAATATTATTTAGAATCATGGATGATATCAAATAATTTTTTAATTCAATCATTTTGTTGTACCTGGTGTTCAACTTTTAATAATTGTGTTTTAATGTAGTGAGCAGCTACTATTGCTGTTTTGGCTGGTAGGCTGCTTGTTTACCCAGCACCAGAGTGCGGTGTTGCCAAGCCTCAAGTTCCAATGTAAATTCTTATTAATCGTACATAAATTGACGAACTATACACAAATATATTATGATTATTATTTTATTTACATAAAATCGTATCATTTTGCGAACAAATAACTTTAATTCATATTATTTTCATATGTTGATGAGTCAACAACTTTATAAACGGACACCACCGCCAACGTTGCTACCCAAAAAGATGAATTTAGTTCATCCTCAACGTTGGACGTGGTCCGTTTCCGTGAGGTCGCAACGCGCACCGCATTCCCACTGTTTGGGCACATATACGTACGTTCGTGACGTCATCAACGTGAACGGACTCCGTGCAAACGGACTGCAAACGTATTGGTGAGAACCCCGCCTCAGTCTTAAAAATTCAGTCTTAACATTTGAAGAGTTGAGTGTCAGTCTTATCATTTGAAGAGGCGAGTGTAAAGTCTTAAAATTTGAAGTGGCGAGTGTAAAGTCTTAAATTTTGAAGAGGGGAGTGTTAAGTCTTAAAATTTATGTCGCCCCTAATTCCTTCATTCTCTGTTGTTCAATTTTTTGTTTTCTTCATCTTATGTTGTTCAATTTTTGGTTTTCTTCATCTTATGTTGTTCAATCTTTGGTTTTCTTCGTCGTCTGTTGTTCAATCTTGGGTTTTCTTCGTCGTCTGTTGTTCAATCTTGGGTTTTCTTCGTCGTCTGTTGTTCAATCTTGGGTTTTCTTCGTCGTCTGTTGTTCAATCTTTGTTTTTTTTTCGTCGTCTGTTATTCAATTTTTGGTTTTCTTCTTCGTCTGTTGTTCAATCTTTGGTTTTCTTCATTCTCTGTTGTTCAATCTTTGGTTTTCTTCATTCCCTGTTGTTCAATTTTTGGTTTTCTTCGTCCAATGATAGAGAACTGAAAAATAAGTAAAAATGGTGTTGGTATGAAAAATTAATGGCAGTATATTTATTTTTCAAACTACTTCCCATATGGAATTTTAAGAGAGGCCGGGGGGAGCATCTTCTGTTGTTGTTTTTGTTTTTTGTCCCTCATCTTGTACTCTTTGTCACGTGTGTGTTTGTTGTTCTTTTTTTATTGGTTCACTTGTTTTGATTTATCAGGAGTGACAAGATGGAGAATGAGTGAGTGAGTGTTAAGTACTTTCACACACTCACTCCCCCTCCCTCACTCACTCATCACTCCCTCCACCCACTCACTCCCTCTCTCTCACCACCAACCCAATCACTCACTCCCCCATCCATTCACTCACTCCCTTACTCCCCCATCCCCTACTCCCCCATCCCCTACTCCCCCATCCCCCTACTCCCCCATCCCCTACTCCCCCATCCCCCTACTCCTCTTCCCCCTACTCCTCTTCCCCTACTCCCTCTTCCCCCATCCCCCTACTCACTCCTCCACTCACTCACCCACTCCCTCACTCCACCCAAACACTCCCTCTCTCCACTCACCCACTATTAGGGACCCGTATAAAAGTGAACCAGATCACTGTCATCATGGTCGTTTTGTTATTGTTTTAAAGGGTGTGGGAGTAGGGGACAGGCTTGGGGGGGGGGGGACTGAGGGTGTGTGGGAATAGGGGGACAGGCTGGGTTGGGTAGAAAGACTGTCCCCCTATTCCTGCACCCCCAAGCCTGTCCCCCTACTCCCGCACCCCCCTAAGCTTCTGACACACAGGCGTTTGTTGATGAAAATGGATACGAATGAAGAAATGTATAGTTTGAAAGGAGAAGGAGGATGAGGAGGATTTGCATAGAGGGATTAAGGATGGGAAGAGATGAGAGGAGAAGGATGAAAGATGGATTGGTTTGAGAGAGAGAGAGAGAGAGAGAGAGAGAGAGAGAGAGAGAGAGAGAGGGGTACTGTAGTGTGTGTTGTAGCAGGGTATGTGTTGGTGGTGTTATGTGTGTGAAAAGAGAGAGAGAGAGAGAGATAGAGAGAGAAAGAGAAAGATAGAGAGAGAAAGAGAGAGGTAAAGGGGAGGGTAATTAATTTGAGGTCAGGAATCGCAGTGTGAGGAAAGAGAAGGTTTGTATGAGTTGGAAGTATGAGGGGAAGGAGAAATGGAATGAATGAGAGGGAATGAATAAAGGAATAAACGAGGGAGGGAAGGAGAGAGGGATGAGTGAAGGAGAGAGGGAATGAATAAAGGAATAAGCAAGGAAAGGAGGGAGGAGAGAGGGAGGGGATGAGTGAAAGAGAGAGGGAATGAATAAAGGAATAGCAAGGAAAGGAGGGAAGGAGAGAGGGAATGAATAAAGGAATAAAAGAGGGAGGGAGGGACGAAGAGAGGAGGGAGAATAATTATTAAGTTTGAAGGAGAAATGGAAGGATGAGTGAAGGAGAGGGAATAAGCGAACGAGGGAGGGAGGGAGGGAAGATATTAAGTTTAAATCTGATGAATAGCAGGAGAAAGTAATAATGAAGGAATAAGGGAGGAAGGGGAAACTTTAGTGGGATGAAAATTGGGAGATAAAAGGAGAAATAGATAGAGAATAATAATAATAAAAATAAGAGAAGGATGAAAGGAGAGAGAATGAAGGAATAAGAGAGATGAGTGAGTAAGTGAGTAAGCCAGTGAGTGAGCGAGTGAGAGAGAGAGAATGAGAGAGAGAGAGGTAGAGAGAGTGAGTGAGAGAGAGGTAGAGAGATGTGAGAGAGGTAGAGAGAGAGTAGAGAGAGAGAGAGAGAGAGAGAGAGAGAGAGGTAGAGAGAGTGAGTGAGAGAGGTAGAGAGAGTGAGCCAGTGCTGATTATTAATTGAAGCATTCCAAACATTGCTCCTTCCTTCCTTCCTTCCTTCCTTCCTTCCTTCCTTCCTTCCTTCCTTTACTCTGCCTCTCTCCTCTCCTCTTCTCTCCTTTATTTCTGTTTTCCTCTTCTCTCATTCTCTTTGCCTCTCTTATTCTCTACTTCCCTCTGCCTCTCTCTTATTCTCTCCTTCCTTAACTCCTTCCCTCTGCCTCTCCTCTCCTTTATTTTTCTTTAATTCTCTCGTTCCCTCTGCCTCTCTTATTCTCTCCTTCCTTTACTCTCTTTCCTTTTGCCTCTCTCCTCTCTTTTATTTCTCTTCTCTTTTCTCCTCTCTTCTCCTCTCTTCTCCTCTCTTATATTTCTTTTCTTCTCTTCTCTATTTCCTCTTTTATTACTCTTCTCATTCGCCTCTTCCCTTCATTTCTCATTTTATCCTGTTTCTTACTCGTGAAAGAAGAGGAGAGAGTGGAAGGAGAGGAGAGAGAGAGAGAAGCTGAAAGGGAGAGAGAGAAAGGAGGAACGAAGGAGATGTGAATAAGGCTGAAAGGAAAAGAGAGGAAGGGGAGGAAGGAAGAACGGAAGGAGAGAGGTGAGAGAGAGGAAGAAAGAACGGAAGGAGAGAGAGATAGAGAGTAGGAAAGGAGCGAGGGAGAATGGAAAAGGAGGGGGGAGAGAGTAAAAAAGGAGAGAGAGAGGGGAGAGAGTAAAAAAGGAGAGAGAGAGAGAGAAAGAAGGAACGGAAGGAAAGGAGCTAGGGAGAATGAGAAAGGAGGAGAGAGAGAGTAAAAAAGGAGGGGGAGAGAGAGTAGGAAAGGAGCAATAGAGAGAGAGAGAGAGAAGAGAGAGAGTAAGATGGTGGAGTAGCAGTGTTTACCTAGTATCCATAAGAGATGATGTACCATGTTGAACCACTCTCTCCCCTTTCCTCTCACTCTCTCTCACTCACTCACTTTTCCATCCACTCACCTCTCTCTCTCTCTCTCTCTCTCTCTCTCTCTCTCTCTCTCTCTCTCTCTCTCTCTCTCTCTCTCTCTCTCTCTCTCTCTCTCTCTCTTAATCCCCCCATCCTCTCCTACACCCCCTCTCGCTCATTCTCCCCTTCTCCCCCCCACCCCACCCCCCATTTTTTCATCCCCCCACCCATAAATAAAAGAGGCTTAGGGGTTAGTGGCTGGGGGGGGAGGGGGATAGTTAGAGTAGTGGGGAGGGGGGGGGGGGTAGTTAGAGGAGTTCTTTTTCTCTCCCTCTCTCCTTTTCTTTCCCTCCCTCCCTCCATCCTTTTCTCTCTTTCCCTCCATCTTTCTCTCTTTCCCTCCATCTTTCTCTCTTTCCCTCCATCTTTCTCTCTTTCCCTCCTTATCTCTCGCCCTACTTCTCCCTCCATCCTTCTCTTTTCCCTCTTCTCCTTCCCTTTTTCCCTCTTCTCCTTCCCTTCCATTCATCCCTCCTCTCTCCATTTCTTTCCCTCCTTCCTTCCTTTATCCCTTCCTCCCTCCCACCCAATCCCTCTCTTTATCCACCCACCTACCATACATAATCTCCACTCACTCTCCCACACACCACACACTCTCCCCCCCCACACACACACTCACTCTCACACACCCCCACACACTCTCACACCCCCACACACTCTCACACCCCCACACACTCTCACACCCCCACACTCACTCTCCCACACCCCCACACTCACTCTCCCCACACCCCCACACTCACTCTCCCACACCCCCACACTCACTCTCCCACACCCCCACACTCACTCTCCCACACCCCCACACCCACTCACTCCCACACCCACTCACTCCCACACCCACTCACTCCCACACCCACTCACTCCCACACCCACTCACTCCCACACCCACTCACTCCCACACCCACTCACTCCCACACCCACTCACTCCCACACACCCACTCACTCCCACACACCCACTCAATCCCACTCACTCTCTCTCACTCTCACTCACCACTGAAATATAAATCTGTACCTGGCAACCCTCGGCTCAAAACCCCATTCTAATTTTCACTAGAGTCGAGTTTTTATTTTTATTATTATTTTTTTTACTCTTCTTTTGTTTTGTTTTTCATTTATATATGTGTACAGTATATGTATGTAATTCTGGGGCGGCTGTGAGCAATCTTTTTCCAATTGTACTCTCTCTCTCTCTCTCTCTCTTTTTTATATTTTCGAGTCCCGGTTGACGAGGTGTAATTGGTTTTTCGTCGGCATAGAAGGAAATTACTCTCTCTCTCTCTCTCTCTCTCTCTCTCTCTCTCTCTCTCTCTCTCTCTCTCTCTCTCTCTCTCTCTCTCTCTTGGCGAGCTTGACTAGAGGGGGCTCCAGCCCCTGCTCTGCCCCGATTTCGGGGAAAGAGGGTTTCCCATGCTAGGAAGGTCGCTAGTGAGAAACCAGACTAAATAGTTCCCATCTTTCAGTTCTTCAACTGTCCCTTTTTTTTTTTTTTTTTCTTCCTCCTTGCTGTCATCACCTTTTTCTGGCGCTATAGGACCTCCATGTTGCCAAGCCTAATATCCATCAATCTCTCTCTCTCTCTTTCTCTCTCTCTCTCTCTCCTGACGAGTTTTAGGATTTGGGTTGTAATCTTCTGTGAGGTATATATAATTTTTTTTCCCACTTTGTTGGGGGGCATATGGTAGAATTTCTCTCTCTCTCTCTTTCTCTCTCTTTCTCTCTCCTAGGACCCAAATCATTCTTTCATACTATATTCATGGGTTGGTTTGTGTGTGTGTGTGTGAAGGAAAGTTGTACAGTAAATATGGATGAGGAAAATAATAGAAAAAAAAACATAATTTGGTTTTCTTTGAGCTTGTGTTTCTTCTTTGATTTTTTTTATTATTTTTATATTTAATGTATGTTTAATGTTAATATTTTTTTTTTATTTTTTTTAATGTATGTTTAAATTAATGTTTTTTTTTTTCTTATTTTAATAATTAATGTTAATGTTTTTTTATTTTGTTTTTCTAAGTCTTTTTTTTATATTTAATGCATGTTTATTTTTTTTTTCTTATTTAATGTATGTTTAAATTTGTTATTCTCTTATTTTGATATTTAATGTTAATGTATTTTTGTTTATTTTTTTTTTTTTCTCTTATTTTAATATTTAATGTAATGTTTTTTGTTTATATATATTTTTTCTCTTATTTTAATATTTAATGTAATGTTTTTTGTTTATTTATTTTTTTCTCATATTTTTATATTTAATGTTAATGTTTGTTTGTTTATTTATTTTCTTTGCAGTTCCTTGGTCAGATGTACCAGAATAATGGCAGTAACGGTTCAGGTCCAGGACAGCAACGACCGCCCATCACTTTGCGTCTGATTGTCCCTGCGTCTCAGTGCGGCTCTCTGATCGGTAAAGCCGGCTCCAAGATCAAGGAAATCCGTGAGATCACAGGTGCCAATATTCAGGTGGCGTCTGAGATGCTCCCAAACTCTACGGAGCGAGCAGTAACTGTATCTGGAACCTCTGACGCCATCACTCAGTGCATCTATAATATTTGTTGCGTCATGCTTGAGGTTAGTGATTTGTATGTTTGTATGTATGTATGTGTGTGTGTGTGTGTGTGTGTGTGTGTGTGTGTGTGTGTGTGTGTGTGTGTATCCTACCTTAACCTTAACCAGACCGGAGCGGACTTACCTTAACCCTATTCTGTCCTGCCCTATGGAACCAAGTGATTTGTATGTATGTGTGTGTGTTTATGTATGTATGTATCCTACGGTCCTACCTTAACCTTAACCAGACTGGAGCGGACCTACCTTAACCCTATTCTGTCCTGCCCTACTGAACCAAGTGATTGTATGTAAGTATGTATGTATGCTGTATTTGGTCACAGTTTATGTATGTAGAGTAGTATGTCATATTAAGTCAGGGCAGGTCATGTTGTTATGTCAGGTCAGGCTACAATCAAGTATGGTTAGGTATAGGGCAGGATAAGGTTAAATATTATTCATCTTATAAATATATATAAATACTGATCTTACTATATTTTAATGTTACAATAATATTTTAAATGGTGTGATGTGTTAAAAAAAACTAAATGAATGAGTGATAATGTAATGGTGTTGGGAATGAGTGTAATAGAATGAGTGTGTTGGAGTGAGTAATAGAGTGAGTGTGTTGGGAATGAGTGTAATAGAGTGAGTGTGTTGGGAATGAGTGTAATAGAATGAGTGTGTTGGAGTGAGTGTGTTGGGAATGAGTGTAATAGTGAGTGTTTTGAGAATGAGTGTAATAGAATGAGTGTGTTTGTTTCTATATCATTACAGTCACCCCCCAAAGGAGCTACCATCCCATACCGACCGAAGCCCCAGGTTGCAGGAGGTCCTGTGATCCTGGCAGGTGGTCAGGCGTACACAATCCAAGGCAACTATGCTGTACCCTCTGCCCCAGACGTGAGTACTGTACCCTTTGTTCCCCCCCCGCCCCCGCCACCGCTGGCCGGGCCCCCCTTCATGGCGGCGGCCCCCCTCAGCCCCCTCCTGCCCCCCTGCCCGGCCTCCACCGCGCCCTCCCCTGCCCCTGCGCACCACCCGGCCGCCACCATGATCGCCCCTACAGCCCACCACCCATGTCACGTGGCCCACCTCCAGCTGGGCCCTGGACACCTCCCAGGACACCACCCAGGCCATCCCCCAGGCCACCCACCAGACCACATCAAGAATGGTCACATCGGAATCATGCCCCCGCCCCATCTACACCACATGCAGGATGTAAGTCCCCGCCCCCTGGCCCCTGTCCCTCACCCTACCCTCACCCCTACCCCTACCCTTTCCTGCACAGTCCTACCCTACCTACTCCCAGCCTTGCCCACCCTGCCCCACCCCTTGACCCCCCAAACCCCCTCCCCAGTGGTCCCGTTGTTCCCTGCCCCGCTACCCATCACCACCTTATAGTATTGTACCTGCCCCGCCTCACCCCCACCCACCCACACCCCGGCCCCGCATGCCCCCCAATACCCCAGACCCCCCCACCCCCCCACCACCACCTGTAAGAGTCGCCCTGGCCCGCCCTCCTGCATGATCCCTGGCTGTTGGTGTAGTGTTATGGGTAAACAAAAAACAACAACAAAAAACAACAAACAAACAAATTAGCTGAGGGTATAAAACAGACAGCTACTACAATTTTAAATATAATGAAAAAAGAGAAAAACAAATTGACAAAAGCCGAGGGTATAAAAAGTTGGGTAGAGCGGCCTTACCTTTTTGGCCTGCCCTGCCCCGCCCCGCCCTGGCCTGCCCGTGAGTGTGTAGGTGTGGGCGGGTCACCTCTCTGCTGACGGCGGGTTGTGGTCGCGGGGCCCTCACGTCCCTATTGCCAGGTCAGCGCTTCTTCAGGTCCCCCCCCCCTTACCCCCCTTGCCCTGCCCTGCCCTGCCCTGCCCCTCCCTGTCCTCCAAAAATCTGCTGTAATATTCCCCCCTTTGCCCTCCTTGTCCACCCCCCTCCCCCCATACCCCTATTCCCACCCCCCCAGTCCTCTGTGGTCTGTTGTGCTTGCCTTGCCTTCCCCCCCCCCCCCCCCTGTGGCATACCCTGGATTGGCCTGTACCCCTCTTACCATTGCCTTGCAGACGCCCCCCACCCCCTACCCCCCTAACCCCCCACTGTATCCTGGTCCTGGTGTGGTGTTGTGTGTCCCTTCATTACTACTCCCCTCCCCCCATCCCCTCCAATCTCCCCCCTTCCCTTCCCTTCCCCTTCCCTTCCCTTCCCTTCCCTTCCCTTCCCTTCCCTTCCCTTCCCCATCCCCTCCCCTCTCCCTTCCCCTTCCCCATCCCTCTACCTTCCCCATCCCTCTCCCTTCCCCATCCCTCTCCCTTCCCCATCCCCATCCCTACCCATCCCCATCCTTCCCATCTTACCTGCCTGATCCTCATTCACATCCCTGCTTTTGTTTCCACACTCCTTCCCTTCCCAACTAACCCTTCATTCATTCCCTTGCTTATTTATCATTTCTTCCTCTCCTCTCTCTTCTCACTGTCTCATCCCCCATTTCTCTTCTCTCTTCTTCTATTATGCCTTCTCTTCTCTGCACTCATGCCATCAACTCTCTCATCCACCACTCACTCTCTCTCTACATCTCAGTCTCATCCTTCTCTCTCTACCTCTCACTCTCACCCTTCTCCCAATTTTCACTTTCCCTCCACCTCTTATCTTTAGCTTTCCTTCCTTCCTTCTCTTTCCTTGTTCCCATTCCATCCATTATCATCCAGACCCATTTTTTATTTATTTTTTATTCCATACAGTACTGTTACTATATCCCTTTTTTGTATCTTTACCACCATCCATCCATTTTTTTTTCCATTATGTTCCTTCCTCTCTTCATTATATTCTCCATCATCCCCCCCTTTCCCTCTTCATTATATTCTCCATCATCCCTCCTTCCCCTCTTCATTATATTCTCCATCATCCCTCCTTCCCCTCTTCATTATATTCTCCATCATCCCTCCTTCCCCTCTTCATTATATTCTCCATCATCCTCCCCTTCCTCTTAATTTCTACTTTGAATTCCTTGTACCTTTGTTTATGTACCAGTACTGTACTTTGTTTACATTTTAAGTTTTACATCCTACTCACACCCCTCCCTGTCCTCTAGAATGTCGTATACTACTTTGTCATATCAAACATAACCTAATTTTCCTTGCCAATCTGTCCTGTCCTATTCCTACCCATATGTTGTTGTCTTGTGTCTGGTCATGTTTTACTTCCTGCATTCCTTTATATAGTTCTGTCCTCAGTCTGAATTTTCTTTCCCTTCCTTTCTTTCACGTGTTTTATTTTGTTTTGTTTATTCTATTCTCTCTCCAATCTAGTTCTTATTATTTTGTTCTTCCATCTACTCCCATTCCACCTTTATTTTGGCTGTCACTCAATATCCTTTTCTTCTTTGTATTTTATTAGTTTTCTGTGTTGGGAATGAATGGTATGGACTGAAGGCAGAAGGAAGGAAGGCCATTTATTGTCCTCACAACTTGTGATATATACAGTATATTTAAAGAGTAGGGTTGGTCCATAATCGTGTCCAGTTTCGTATGAGATTGGGCTTTCAACATTTTATTTCCATGTTGTGTGTGACATAGTTTGGCTCTTTCATTCTTATTATCCTTCATTGTCCCTTACATACATACATTCATTCCTTTTTCTCTTTCCATCCCTTCTGCCCCTCAGTCTTTTTTACATGTCTCTATTTATACAGTATCCTCTCAATTCTTTCATTATCTCTCCTCTCCTGTCCTGGCTTCTGTTTTTTTCCTTGTTCTGGCATGATTAGTTTTACACTGACATATCTTTCCTTGCCATAGAGACACTTACTCCTATAATTATTATCCCTGAGACTGTCTCCTGCATTGCTATTAGCCTACTCATGCTCACTTGTATACGGTAGTTGTTGTGTGTCCTCTTCCTCACCTCAGTGCCCTATATCCTTGTCTGTCTGTCTGTCTGTCTGGTCTGTCCCCAACCCTGACCTGATCTGGCCTGATCTGTTCTCACTTATCCAACCCTGACCTGACCATTTTTCCTATGTCCAACCCTGACCTGACCTGACCTGACCTGACCTGTTCTCCCATGTCCAACCCTGACCTGACCTGTTCTCCCATGTCCAACCCTGACCTGACCTATTCTTCCATGTCCAACCCTGACCTGACCTATTCTCCTATGTCCAACCCTGACCTGACCTGACCTGACCATTTCTCCATTGGCCCTATCTTAAGTGTAATCTACCCCGACCAATCCTTCAGTCATAACTTCTCTCTCTCGATCGATCATGAAATATTATCTTGTTTATGCTATCTATGTGTCAAGGTCTGCTATTACGTGTCTCCTCATACCATCTGTCTGTTACTCCCTGTGTTGTTTTGATCTCTATTGCTCTCTACTACTCTCCTATATTTATTTATTTATTATTTCATTTATTGCTTAGTCTGCATTCAGATTGTTTTTGTTTTTTGTTTTTTTTTACTTTCTAGTCTTCACTTCTTGCTTTGCCTTGATTATATTTATATTCTTAACAACATGTCTTTACCATTACCTGCCCTGTTTAGTCATTGTTGTCCTGTCTTTCTGTCTTGTGTGTGTGTGTGTGTGTTTTGTACAGTAATAGCCTGCCTTTCTCTCCTCTGTTGTTTTTGTCAATTTATTTCTATTGCCCCACCCACTTTTTCTGCTTCTACTCCCCTCCCCATACCCCTTTCATTCTTCCTCCTTATCCATTCATCCGTCCATCCTTTTCAGCCCTTCTCACCTTGTCTCTGTCACCTACTCATTAACCCTCAAGCCTACAGCTACCCTTTTTATACACCCTCTCCTCCCTCTTCCCTTTTTATCTACCCTCTCCTCCCTCTTCCCTTTTTATCCACCCTCTCCTCCCTCTTCCCTTTTTATCTACCCTCTCCTCCCTCTTCCCCTTTTATCTACCCTCTCCTCCCTCTTCCCTTTTTATCCACCCTCTCCTCCCTCTTCCCTTTTCATCCTCCCTTTTCCCTTTTTATCCACCCTCTCCCTCCTCCCTTCCTTATACCCATTAAATACCCTTCACTCCTTGCCCTCATCCACAACCTCATTCCTTCATTAATTCTCTAACTCACACTGAACTCACTGAATGCACATTATTTTATTTTTTTATTTATCATTTTGTTTTGCTCGTGTTCAGTTCATATTCTAGGCCTTGTTGATTCCGTCTCGTCTCCTTCCTCACCATAATACACATGATTGATAACTTCACATATGACTTGTCTGTCTTTCACCTTATTGTTTCATCAGTCATGCACACTCTCATGTCCATGCCTACTGCTATCTCAACTACTGCACTGCCTTTTGAACACACCCAAGTGCCTTAAATTTGTCACATACAGTACACACACACAAAAAAGAAAACATTATTATTATCATTCATTATTATTCTCCTTACAATCACCATCACATGTCTTCCTTCACCTCGCCTGATCTCAAACTTGGTACAGCCTACAATCAAATATTTATCCACCGACACTTTCCTATCATCATAGTAAATATCTTGGTAATAAAGAACAACACGTGTATGGTTTACAGCACCTCATAAAAATAATTGAGGGGGTTGAGTTGACGTCAGGTGTTGTTGTATGATTATATTTCGATATGATACCGATTTATTTGCACGATGGAAGGAAAGTGTCGGTGGTTGGTTATTTGATAGTGGCTGTACAGTAATGCATTGTTTATTTTCCACTCGTATTATGGACGTGTATTGCACTTTTTATAATGAATCTTGTGTCCAGTAAACCCTCATTATTATTATACCCTGAGTTTATGGGTGTACAGTCACGAGCACTAATAAGTACAGTATACAGCTTTGGTTGAAGCTTGGAACAGTCCACGAATTCACCCACGAACTAATTCCAATGAAGATCTTATTGTGCATTTATTTACTGTCTCTAGGTACTGTATTCGAAGCACACGTGGATACTGTACTTATTAGTGCTCGTGACTGTACAATGATGGTTTATGTACTGTACACACATCCATTACAAACGGTGCAATACTGTACACGTCCATAACAGCAGTGTAGAAAAAAAAACAAGGCATTACTATACTGTACTGTACTGTAGACTTGAATACCCACATTGCTGGTCATTCATTGCTTTAGAAATTACTCTTACTAACTACAGTATATAAATTATGATAGAAGGTATTGAGTTGTCTTATTTCTTTATTTATGTCGTTGAATTCACTCAGTCTATCCTTACTTATACAAAAAAAAAAAAAAATAGTTACTACTGTACCTCCCCCTGACTTACTTTCCGTAGTTTAGTTTTTCCTTTACGTCAAATTTTTTCTGGTCTCTTTTCTAATTCCATCATCACTCACTATATAGCATCTCATTACACTGTACTTTGTTTTTGTTGTTTTTATTTCTTGTTCTCTTAACTTCTCTTCCGTCTCCTCTACCATTATTGAAGAAAGAGAGTGAACAATTGGGTGATTATTTCCATCTCTTAAATTCTAGTTTATTATTATTATTTTTTTTTTCATTTTTCACTTCCCACAGTCTCTTGTTTACATCCATCCATCTTTTTGTTTCTTTGATTTAGGGGAGAGTACACTGTTGGTAAATCTGGAGCAAATGATTCCTTCAAACTACTCCAGGAAACAGGCCACCAATGGTTAAATCATTTTGCTAATCTGGTCCTTTTTCCTGGCATACATACTTTGGAGGAATTAAAGCACTTCAATTTACCAAAAGTGTATTTATTACCACCTTAACCTTCATCAGAACATTTATAATTAATCCTGAAGCAATATAAGTCAGCTGAATAAAACATTTGATAAACTCTAATAAAACATTTCAAGTATGGTGTATGGAATGGATGATGTGTGTTTACCTGAATGATACAATCCCCTCCCCCCTCCTACTGTATTTTCTAAACCGACCATTTACTGTACAATAAGTAATTACTGTATGATAATTATGCATCTTGCTGTTTGTAGGTTTCTCTCGTATCATTATCATTGGATTTCCACCTTCCTCTCTTTCATTCAATTTTATTTACAGTACTGTAATTTTTTACTTTACTATATTTAATCTATTTTGATTTGGAGACTAAAGATTATTATTTGGGTTGTTAATTATTTCAGTTCAGAGACACAGCCTGATTCAATATACAGTAGATGGTATATATTTATGGCATACAGTATTTTTAAGCTTGAGCAGTCAGTTTTGTACAGTTGCCAAAAGAGGAATTGCGACAAATCTTGAAGGAACTTTAACCATAGTAATATCCACAACTATTTGTAGGGGCTATAAGCATGTATAACAGAAGGAAATATACATATCCTTCTGTAATACATACTTATGATCCCTACAATCAACTATGGACATTAATATATTGTACTATATTTAATGTTCTATCAATAGTTGTCGCAATTCCTCTTTTGGCAACTGTACAATTCCCAAGCAACATCTTAAGGGGAGGGTATGTACAGTATAGTCGAGGCATTTTTGGAGATGATGATTCCTTCAAATTATTCCCAGCAACAGCCCACCATTATTTTTGTTAATGTGGTCCTGTTTCCTGGTATAATTTGGAGGAATCAAGGCGCTTCTATGTACCGAAAGTTTACTCTGCCCTTAAGGTGGTAATTCTTTTTTGTTACATTGGAGTGCCTTGATTCCTCCAAAGTATGCCAGGAAACAGGACCAGAAGAGCAAAAATAATAATGTTCTGTTGCTTGGAATAGTTTGGGAGGATTCAGTTGCTCCAGATTTACCAACACAAAACTTCCCCCTCAAATTATGCCGTACAGAACTGGTCTCACAATCTCTGTTCAAACGTTTGATTCCTGAGTACAGTAAACTTCTTCAAGTATATTTTACAATGAATTATGTGATTATTTGACACTTAAGTACAGTATATGATTTAATTTTTTTTTCTCACTTCTTAAGTTGGATAGTTTTGTAGTGCAATGAGATTTAATTTATAATAATTTTGCTCGTCCATTTCTAACATTTCTATTACCAGTTATTTCTATTCTTTCTTCTATTTTACTATTCTTTCTCCTTTCCGTGACGCAGTGTTCATATCATCATTCTTCATCCATTCCTTCACAGTCTGTCTCATACCAACCATGTTTTGTTTTATTTTTGTTTTATTTTTTGCATGCTTCCTTCCTCAGTGTAGCAGCATGTTTATATATAAATATACTGTATTTAATTTTTCATCTCTTCCTCATACACACTTTAATTTTCATATGCACTTTAATTTAAGACTTTCTCATACACACTTTAATTTAGGACTCTTTCTCATACACACTTTTGTTTATGTCCCTTCCTCATAATACAATAATACAGTACATGAGTTTAGTTTCCTTCTTTAATGAATGAGAACTCATTAAAGATTTTCTCCACCTATCAGTATTCAGAAAGTATTTATGCACAAAACATCAGCAAATTAGACATAATTATGAACCAATGCAGTGCAAATAAACTAGTACAGTAGTACAGTATCATATATTAAGATTGAAAAAAATTAGAAGCAAATTTTTCAGTATAATAACATCCAGCAGTAAAACAATTGTTGATCTATAATAATAAAATAGGTATTGCAAGCAAGCACCAGAGAAATAAATTGTACAAACACTCGTTCTCTTGTGATCCTAATTGATTAAAACAGCAACGAGTACGGAGCATTATTAACTGGCAAGTGGTGAAGTAAAGTGTTTTTTTATCCATAAGATGAGATGGGATGTAGTTACTTTAATTTAAGTAGGATTCAGATGGAACAAGGCAATAACAAGTGATTTCATACTGTAATAAAACAAATTAATTTCAAACAGATATAAAAGTACTGGTAATACAAATGATAAACAGAAACATGCCTAAGATACAAATATTATAATTAGGTTAAAATTAGAGAAGATTGATTGGAAGACTTAGTTTGTCATTTACCAGCTATGAGGTTGGAGAGAGAAGTGAGAGTAAGAGAAAGGGAGTGGTGGAGACATGGGAGTATAGAAGTGATGAATAGGGATTGATGGAGGGGAGTGTGAGGGATGATGCAGCAGTGAGAACACAAAGGAAACAGTAGGGATGGATGGTGAGCAGAGGGATGGGGGTAAATAAGGTAATCCTCTTTGCCTTGAGCTCCATCCTTGAAAAGTGTGGTTGGCAGAAAGGGAGGCAAGGAAAGAAATGGATGAATCGCTATTTTTCATCCACATGAAAATATTTTATCCAGCACACTGGAGTGCCTGCTCTCATATTTTTTGAAAATTTTGCAGTGTGCAGAGAAGTATTAAGCTAGCACCAACAATACAGTAGATTTTTCTTATTGTACAAACTGGTGTTTGTTAATTAACTAAACTTTCTCTAGACAGAGGAAAATTCTTGTTTAAAAAGATTTCAGTTAATCCATACACAATACATGAAGTAAAAAGTTTTTGGAGTTCTGCCTGAAACAGAAAAATCACGCTATGTTAAAAAGTTTAACAAACTACTGCCAAGGCTGGATATTAATTGGATCATAAATAATTTGACTGATAATTGCATCTTGCAAAATCTAACACTTAATGAAGTTCATTCTTAACATTGTTCTCTATCATTTTTGTTTTTTACTGTTTTCTGAAGTACAGTACAGTACAGTATTTTCATTTTACCAGGTACTGTATTGTAAAACTCATACTGTACCTTATTTTTCACTTATTCTTTCCCTGTAGCCTATATATATTCATTACATTTGCCATAACTTATATTCCTCAGTTAGTAGTATTCATCCTCTCCATAAATTATGAAGCATTGAACACCAATTTGTGATTCTGAAACATTGGCCTGTCACCCTCATCCCTAAGTGCTTCTGAATCACAAGTCTGGATTCGCACCACCCACAGAGAGAAAGAGAATAAGCATTGTAATGTAAGCTGTACAGTGTAAGGAGAAAATTACTTTGTTCTGTTATACTACGGTAAATTTGCACATTTTTTTTTAATATTTAATACCAATACTCTTACTGCTTTTGTCGTAGAAGCACATACAGTATCTTTCTTTCACAACTTAGTCTGCCAAATTATTACTTCCCCCTTACCTGAAGTCTCTCTCCACCTAGTCCAACATTTTTCAGTCGTCCTCGGATGTTCCTCACCCTGGCCTAATCCATTATTCCCCCGGTCCATCCACCCATCATTCCCCCAATCCATCCATTCATCATTCCCCCAATCCATCCATCCATCCGTCCTTCCATCCTTCCATCCATCCATACATCCATCCATCCTACTCCAAGGTTGCATCCACCACCAAGAATTCTTGTCTCTAACCCCATCCACTTTCAAGAACCCTCATCCAACCAACAAGAATCCAACCAACCAACCAACCACAACTACCACCCCAACCAACCAACCAACCAACCACCTTCAAGAACCCTCATTGAACCAACAAGATTCCAACCAATCACAACTACCCGGTACCCCAACCAACCAACCAACCTTCAAGAACCCTCGTCTAACCAACCAACCAACCAACATTCCAACCAACCAACCAACCAACCAACATTCCAATCACCGCCAACCACCACCACCCTGCCTGGAGAAGCCGCGCCCAGGGAGGACTGAAGACAAGCAGAGGGGGGCGGGAGGTGTGAGCCGAGTTGACCACACCCGCCCGACTAGACTATACATTAAGTCTAGGGGACGTGCCTAAGGAAAGGATGGCATTACGGGGGAGGGGGGGTTGTTGCACTTGTTGTTTTTATTTTTATATTAACTTTGGGGGGACGGCTCTGGGGCATTGGAGGGACAGGTATGCATGAGAGATCATCTGCCGGGTACTGTATAAAAACTTTCTGTTGTGGATACAGATTTTTTTTTAGGATACAACAGCTGTGAATTTTGCAATGTGTTACAGTACAGTATGTCCATGAGAAAAATGGACCAGTGAAGTCTCATGTTTATGTTTGCACAGTAGATTATATTATAGATGGTTAGATTTATGACAGTATATTAATTTTCTTCATTTGAGAGCATTGGTAGCCCGGCTTTGATTCTCACGTGACCCTTTTCCCTCCTGTCACTGAGTGTCCTACCAACCATACCTGTGTTGCCTTGAGTAGAGTGTACTGTAGTGTCTTATACATTGCTCCTATACCCAGTGTCCTGCCCTTTTAGAAGAAACAAAAACAGGCCTAGGCATCAAGTTAACCCAGTCACACTAATGTACACACCTGCTATAAAATACAGTACAGCACTTGTTTTAGAATCTGTTATGTGACAAGTTCCTTTTAAAATTTTATTACTCGACACTTTAATATGAACTCTGTCAATGATGAAACCTCGTTTAATCTACAGGAGCCTGTTACACTAAACAACATTTCATTTTGTATCTCGAGTCTGGGGTAAGGATGTTTTGGTTACTTCCTTTCACAATTGTCAGCTTTGGCTAAAGAGCTTGAAGTAGTTGACCCATTCATACCTTCAAATTAATTTTGTCGATCTACTTTTTACTAATAAAATGTTAAGAGCATTGAATATTGCCTAGAACTGGTATTGCTTTGATTTAATTGTAGCAGTGAGGTGTGGAGTAATAACTACCTCCACTAACAAAGGTTCATTATCAGTCAGACTGTCTGTAAACATGACATCTCGTAAAGCTATGAAATTCTAGTTGACAGATAGGATATAATAATGCTAAGGGGGAAATTATATTAGATATCAAAGGCAGTTGGTAGAGTGTAAATGAAGGTATGAAAGCAAACGTTATGATGCAGTATTTGGTTAAGTTATTAAAAATCAATTGGTGAAATAGCCTTCCCCCAGATTTTGACAGCCAAATTTGAGTACCCTCTGTGTTGTCAGTCAAAATTACTGCCGTTAGATATGATGTATACCAGAATGTAAGTTTGTAGTTATTGTATGGCTGTTAGATAATGGCTCAGTTTTTAGATTGATCATGGTTAAAAGAACCTACTAGTTGTCATTGTAGAAGTGTACATTTGTGGGAAACAAAGAAAAAATTTACTGGAAAGGATTATACAATTTTCCTTTGATTCATTGAGTAAACAATTACTCATAGTTTACTTTTTGTGATTAGATTCTGGTATAAAAATAGATTTTGGTTACCTCAGAATGACTGGTCAGGTAGGAGTCAAATTTTGACTTTGTATAGCTCCATTTTGTTCCTGGTTTTACTCGGATCCTGAAATGCAAGTTTGTGTGTTTCTTTTTGATGAGCTACAGTGAATATCCACCACCAGTATTATATTGGTTATGATGACAGATCATAGCCTGCTGCCTTTGAGGTTGGAGGCATGAATCTTACATTCAGATGCATGGTACAGTACATACTGTACTGTACTGTAGAAGCCTTTATAATATTGGCTGTTGACATAACTGTCATCCATGAAAAAAAAAAAACATGCAAACATTAGTTCACTTTAGGTGTACAGTTGGAATAAGGTTTTCCTTACCACCCTTTATTATTGACTGTCAGAGTACAGTAGTATCTCTGTAATACAGTAATACTACATTAATAAATTGAATTTCTAACTACAGTATTTAAAATTCAGTCATTATAGATCAATTACTATATTCACTCATGCATTCATAAAATGTTACCTTGTTGTAGCATTACCAGATTTGAATCTGTAGACAGTACAGCAGATGCATTTAAGTGTAGCCTAATGTCATTAGAGGGAATGTAAAATACTGTAAATGAAAGCACCATTTAAAGAAGAACCATTTTAGACATTATTATTATTATTCAGGATGAAATACATTTCCTCATTACTATACTTGTATGTTTACCCAAATACAGTAATAGCAATAACTTACTTAGTCAACTGTACACCCCAAGAACTATGCATCACTGTAGTTGTTGTGTAGCACAGCCAGACACCAACCTTGTCTTTGGCCCTGTTGAATGATGGATGTTTGTCCTGTCACTCCCTCATATGTATTGTTCCTCCACCAACTCTTGTTCATACTATACTGCTTACCTCACTAATTGTTAACCCGTCATACCCCAGACATTACTTTTGTACTTTGTAGGACTATTTTATATCAAGAATTTAAAATTTGAGTGTATGGTTGCTTATGGCTACTGTTCTAATTTTGTATAGTGAAAATCCTTGAACATACTGTACCTTCTTGGGGTATAATGGCAAAGGGAAATTGAAAACTGGAAACTTCTGACTCCAGACTATAACAAATATTATAATATCAGTTTAGATTGTCTGATTTATAGGACAGTGATTTGGAGGAATCTATAACATCCTACCCACTTTAAATGTCAGTCCTCACCCGTATCTAAATTTTTCCCGTTTTAATTTTCACTTCATATTTACAAAATCCTAAATTGTTTTATGTTTTAGTTTTGGATAACCCAACTTAAAATATAACACATAAGAGCCTAACAAAATGCCATGTAATAATATACACATAATGATAAGATGCCTGTGGTACGACATGTCTGCTAATCTATACGTTGGTTTGTTCCCTTCCTTCCCAACAGATGTCAAAGCTTGGCAGCAACTCCCCCTTGGCTGGTCTGCTGGGGCTGGGATCACTGGCTGGGGCCAACCCTGGTGGTGGAGTGAACCCTCATGCTGGCAACACTGCTGATGGTAGGTGGCAGTGCTGGCAGGAACCCTTTGTTGGGAGTTTTTGTGTTGGTGTTGGGTGAGAGTTGTCAAAGGCTCTGTGTACTGTATGTGTGTGGTTTGGGATGGTCAGGGGCTCTGTATTTTTTCAACACTTTTGTTTGTTTGCGTCAGTTGGGAAGGTTGAAGAGGTGTGTTAAATACCTCTTTTTTTTTTTGGCGAGTTTTTGTGATTTAGCAATGATACTTATACACATGGTACAGTATTTTATATACAGTATTGGGGTTAAATGGAAGAGGGGAGGAAGGAATCTAGGAAAAAGAGGAGGAAAATAATTAAGAGGATGAGGTTAAGAGAGAGAGGAGTATGATTGGGAATGAGGACCAGAGAATAATAGAAAGCAACACTGAAAAAAGTAAATTTAGGTAATATTGAGTGTACTGTTGTTTTGAGGTCTGCTTCACTATTGTTTTCACATGTTGGCAAGTGGTGGTGCATTAAGGTGTATAAATACTGTACTAGTGCATTGGTGTGGTAGACGAGGGAGGGAGGGAGGGACGGGGAGTAGCTGGTGTTGTGGATGAGGATACATTGCAAGAAAATACAGGAGATATATTGTAACATTTTTATTCACTTATCTATTATCGTACCACATAGCGCATAAAGAGATTGTGTGTGTGTTTGTGATTGAGGTTTTGTGCAGGAATAATGTTGGATGTATGATTGAAGTTGTGATTCTGTGTTGTTTTCTTTTTAAAAGTTAAACATTTCAACAGTAAAAATGATACAGACATTTGCTTATTTTTTAAGTGAATATTTAGTGTTTTTGTATCATGTTCAAAACAAATGTCCATTTTTCATTTGTAGAATTTTGTGTATGTATTGTAAGTGCATGAATTAGTTAGAGTTGGTTGGGTGAGCAGAAACACAAATTACAAAATAATACTGTAGTAATATTATTAGCTTTTAAATTAAAAATGAGCACCAGTAGACTTTAAAAAAATTCAATGCAATCTAGGAAAACAAATGCTGGGACACTACAAACACCCAATGCATAAGCAAAACAACAATTACCAGAGATGGTTACAGTTGAGCATAGATCAAGGGTTCCTGCTGCTCTCTCCTTACTTGGGCAGTAGTGAGGCTGAGCTACAGTAATTGAATGTGATACCTGTGTAATACAATATAGCCTATATTATATACTAGCTGCTGTCATCTCAGCAGAAAGTGTATACTGTACTGTACTGTAAAATGCATATATGTATTGTTTTAGTAAAATGTTGACAGATTTCACTTTAAACTACTAGCCCGTTGTTGATATCAGAGATTATAATTATGAGCAAGTCACGATGAGCACACATTTAATTTGGGTGCCGAGAAAAAGTATCGGATAAAAGTGGAAATTTAAACTGTGCGAGTGGATAGCTGCTGGGACCCAAGATAAGTGGGACATGCTCCTGTTTCCATGTCTGGTTTGTGTACATTATATTGCCAACCTGTCCAACTAACTCTACCTAACTCACTCCCCACCCTACCCACCCTACGACCCTCATTCCATCCTGGCCCCACTATTTTCCTGCCACCTTTTACCTCTCCCCTCTCTTCATCCTCCACCTTTTCCTTTCCCCTCTCCTTCCCTTCACTTGGCCTGCCTTCTGATCTTTCCTCGTCTTCGTATTTTTACCGTTTTATATTGCCTTTGTTTTCTTTTCTCTTTCTGTTTTCCTACACTGGTATTTTTTTATCGTATCTCATCTCCCTTTTCAAATTTATTACATATTTTTCTCTCGTTTTATGTTTCCTTCTGTATTCCCTTCTGCTGTCCCATCTTTTACATGCTTATGACATTATCTAATCTAACATTCCTTTTCCTTCTCATCCTTCCTTTTCCTAAACCTTGTCCTTTCCTCGACTTTCCTCATTCCTTTTTCTCCCTTTCCTTATCATACTTCCCTTATTACTCTTATACCATTGCCCTTGTAACCTTCCCTCCCATCCTTCCTTCCTTCCTTCCTTCCTTCCTTCCTTCCTTCCTTCCTTCCTTCCTTCCTTCCTTCCTTCCTTCCTTCCTTCCTTCCTTCCTTCCTTCCTTCCTTCCTTCCTTCCTTCCTTCCTTCCTTCCTTCCTTCCCTTGTCATTCATTTCTTTATATTTGTTTTGCTGTTTTTTTGTTTTGTTTTTTACTCCTTTACCTGCTTCTGGCCTTCCTTCCCATACTTTTTTCTATCTCCATTTTTGTTCCCTGTTTGATTCTGTACAACCAACCACACCCACCTGTTATAACACACCTCCTGATTGATTTCTCGTCCTCCAATATGCTATCCAAACATTTGCTGTCTTGCTCCTAATCCTTCCTGGTGACCTGGCCAAAACTTTGATGCATCCTACACACAATTTGTCCTAAACCACATTGCCATTTTGTCCCCTTGCCAACACCCTTGCCCCCATTTTTGTCCCGTGTCCCTCAACGTAATGCGATCCTGCCCTTGTATGCCAATCCTTGCCATTCCTTGATCCTCTCCATCCTTACCAATCCTTGCCCCCCTCCATCCTTGCCATTCCTTGACCTTCTCCATCCTTGCCATTCCTTGATCCTCTCCATCCTTGCCATACCTTAATCCCCCCTCCATCCATCCTTGCCATACCTTAATCCCCCTCCATCCATCCTTGCCATACCTTAACCCCCTCCTCCACCTTGCCATACCTTAACCCCCTCCATCCATCCTTTACCCTCATGTTCCTACCTTATCCTTATCCTCAACCTGCATTATTCCACACACCTTAACCCTCTCCCTTCCTTGCCTATCCCTGTCCCATGCCCAGCCCTGGCAGCGCTGGCAGGGTCTCAGCTGCGCACCCCTGCAGGCTCTGGACCCGGCACCCAGACCCACGAGATGACGGTCCCCAACGAACTCATCGGCTGCATCATCGGCAAGGGCGGCACCAAGATTGCTGAGATCAGGTGAGACGGGGACACGGCCTGAGCCGAGAGGGGAACAGGCAGGTGAGAGGGGAAAACAAAGTAAGTGACCGAGTGAGTAGAGCAAGTGATCCGAGAGGCAGACGGAAGGAAATAAAGATGGGGAAGTAAGTGAGAGGGAGTTTATAGACAGGTGAGAGGGGAAAGAAAGTGTAAGTGACAAGTGAGAGATGGACGTAAAAATGGGAAAGTAAGTGAGAGGGAATTTATTGACTACTGTACTGTACTGGCAGATGAAGGAACCTCACTAAGGAATGTGAGTTCAGGTTATTTATATTTTGAAAAGGAGAATGGATTTAACGAAATGAAAAGTAAAGATGTGTTTTGAGAAGGGAAAACAAAATAGAAAGAGTACAAAGTAAATTTATGTGACAAGTGGCAAAGGACTACAATAGGAAGAGCAAAGAAAAATTGAAGAGACTGGGAATAAATGGAAGAAAAGAGAATAATAAACAAAGATGAAGATAGAATAGGATGGTGATAGAAAGGAAGAGTAGAAGCAAATGGGAGGAGATGAAAGAAAAGAACGAAAAAGAGTGAGAGAGAATAAGATAGAATTATGTATCAGTATATTATCTGCCCACTCTTTAAGAAAAAAGAAAGAAAAAAAAAGAAATGCAAGCCAAAGAAGTTAAATGTGTGCGAGATTATTGCTTTGTTTTTCTTTTGAGCATGTGGCCATTTTTATTTTGTTTAACTTTAGCATGCAACCACTGTAGTTTTTATTCTTGGCTGATGATACTTGGCCATGCTCATTGTAGCCTACAGAGGGAAACAAATTTAGTGACCTAATTCTTACAGAGGGAAACAAAATTAGTGTCCTTCTTACAGAGGGAAACAAAATTAGTGTCTTAATTCTTACAGAGGGAAACAAAATTAGTGTCTTTATTCTTACAGAGGGAAACAAAATTAGTGTCTTATTTCTTACAGAGGGCAACAAAATTAGAGGTAATTCTCATGACTTACTTTGTCGGGGAAATACTGTATATACTGTTAATGTACTGTGTGCAAATGACAATCCCCAGGAATTGATATGGTCGATAATTGTGTGAGAGGAAAGCTACCCCACAAGGAAGATCCACATATTTTTATTACAATCTATCTTAATTAGTTCTTTAGCATTAGCAGACTATATACACAAAATATCTGGACCTGATGATTGAGAAGTAACTATCACCACTACCTTATTTTTTCCAGTACAGTACTGTATATTGATCTCTCTCTTACTACAGTACAGTATATCTTCAGCTCAGAACAACTAAAGTTTATATTATTTCACCTAGACCATTGTTGTGTGGTATTTACTTTATTTCACTCTCCATATATTTTCATTGATTTGCCTACTAGTCTTGTATGTTTGTCTTGTATTCTAAATACTATCTCGATCGTGGTTTGTCTTAGTCCTTTCACTAGTTTGAATTCTGCGAGATATTCATTTTTAGTTCAATTAACTTGGTGATATTCCTTCATCGTAACAATTTCTACTTACAGTATTCACAAAACTCGCATTACTGTACATTATTTCAATTATTTTTAATGATATTCCATAAAATTGAGTTCCCATTACACTTTTTGTCTTGTTCTCAAACTACAGCACAACTTAAATTTTAGATAAATGACATTCACTCTTTCTTTTACTGTATTTATTACAATCATTTCAGTTTCCTTTACGTGTCACTTAATTACAATACAATACCCCAAACTCTACAATCACTTCTTCATGCATGACTGGGAAGTGCCATACTGATATTCACTTTACTGAAGCCTGCAGTCACTCCTCACTTCCCATGTTACTCCATCCCCTGGGTTCTATCAGTCATTCTACAAAAGCTGCAACTATAAAATGAACACCATATGAGTTGGAATATATTTCAGCAGTTTTACAAATACTGCTTCTACAGGCTCTTGCCCTGAATAAGCTGATGTGGACTGTAAAAAAAACTACTATTTATATGATGTTGATTTTATATTATGTGTGTGTGCTTTTTTCCATTACAATGTGCATCACTTGACAGTGCCCTCCCACCATGGCAGCCATCCTACAACACTTGGTACCATAACCATTCCCTGACAATGACATCCCTGGAATTACCCCCATCCACAGGCAAATCACGGGCGCCATGATTACCATCAGCAAGTATGACGATGGTTCAGAGGAGGCCAGCAAGCAGGACCGTACCATCAGCATCAAGGGTAACGCAGACCAAGTGGCCCTCGCCCAGTACCTCATCAACACCAGGTAACACAACGTCCGAGAAACTGGCTTCCCCCCCTCCCTCCCCCCTTAACCCTCCCTCCCTCTCTCCTCACTCATTCTCCCTGTCCTCCCCCATTATCTCTCCCCATGACCTTGCTTCTCTCCTCCCACCTACCTTTAAGAATCCAGACTCCTTAACTGTGGACAGAAACTTATGCTCATATTCCTCCCCCTCCTCCCTTGCAGCTCATTTTTCTCCAGCTGTGTTGTGACCTTCTTCACCCCCCTTCCATCCCCCTTATATCCTCCTCCTCCTCCCAAAATGCTCTGGGCATTAGCTGTGGATGAAAGTTTTTTATAAACCCCTCCACTTACAGCCAGTTTCCCTATCCCAGAGCCAACTTCTTACTCCCACAACCATTTTTTTTAATTCCTCCCTGGTTCCTTCCTGAACCTCACCTCCAACCAAGCTTTTCTCCCAACTCTTTACCCATTCATTCTTTTACCCTGCCTGGCTCTCTGCCTTCTATATAGCTAGATATCATACCCACCTTTCCCTGGTACTGTAGATTGTTTTTTTCCTCAATGTACCTGCCAAACTCGTCCCTCACACACTACATTAATTAAGAACGAGTAGTTCTCCTTTCCATCCCATATCACCACCACTTGTATGACTGTGTAAACATGAACTTGCCTTGAGTTATGGAGAAACTGATGTAGACAGCCCCCCCCTAGTTTACCTTACAGCTAAGCGGAGGGAAGGCCCATGACACCCCCCCCTCCCCCCCATATTCCCCCATCGTATCTCTCCCTTCATCCTCCTGTAATCATCAGTAATTGAGTTTGTTCATCACCAGTTGTATTTTATTTTCCCTTCATCTCAGGGTCAGCATTAAAGAAAACCTCTCTGCTTTACCCTTCTTTCTTCATAAGTTTCCTTCCCCCTAAAATAAAGAAAAATCAACTTGGGGTTGATTGTGATCCAATTAATGAAAAACTCCCTAACTATAGGTTTTACAGACTAAAACAAATTATACATAATTTTCTCTCTTCTTATGATTGCTATGATTAAGATTAAAGAATCCGTTCATTCCAAATCATTTTGTTTTTGCCAGTTGCAGTGCATCACAAGTTGTTTTGATGTTATGCATAATTCACTTAATTAAGCTTCTATTCTTGTTCAGTGGCAGTTTAAAGGGGTAAGATGTCAGTAAATAGGATGCTAATGATTTCTCTCCCCATGCCAAGAAACAAGCAACTTAAGTTAGTACTGTATACACTAAGGTGGTTTGTTTTAAGACATTGGTTAAAGAAATCAGTAGTTTGTAGTTCACCAACATCTTACCCATTTAAGAAAGGAGACCACTTTCTTTGCCCTCACCTCACCTCTCTCTCTTTCTCCAAGGTAAGAGTAACTATACATTAAAATATAACTTTTGAGTCCATTATCAATATTATTCCTTATTCCCCCCAAATTTTCGTTAACATTTTGCGTGTCCTTTTCTTAAATAGAAGTTTTGTGCTATGCATATTTTCCAAATTTTTGCTCCTCATAAAGTTCATTGCCTTGTAATAATAAAGCTCTTTCTGCACTTTGCCTCCCTGAGAGTGTATATTGATAGTCTGGTAGAGCCTCTCCTCATATCGTATTCCATAGCATGAAATGAAGTTGCACCCTCCTGTCCCCTTTATCACCCCAAAACTCTCACACCCCTTCTCTACAAGTTTATATTACCTTACTCCTTCCTTTGTATCCTCCCAAACGATTGCTTTTTCTTCAGCAGCGTAAGCAATTCCCTCCCTGCTAACCCCCCCCCCCCTCCCCCACCCCCAATCCTCCAGGGCTCCTCTTTCCTGTCTTACGTAAACAAACTCCCTCCCTCCTTCCTTCCTTCACTCCTTTCATTATACTCAGCTCTATATTTTCACTTACCCTTCACTTTTTTTTCAGATGTTGCACCTAGTTCCCTTTAAATTATTTCTCACCCTACCACTGCACCTATGCCACTCAAGTTACACGTTTTTATAGAGGTGATTTGTACATCAGCCTACTGTATTCTCCAATTTTTTCGTTACATTTGTTTTTGTTGAGAGATATAGGCTAACTTCATTTGTTGAGGGAGTGGTGAGTTGTGCTTACGGTGTTGCTCGTCATAAATCAATATTATACCATTTGGGTAGCGTTCTTCACTTTCAGTTGCTGTGGAAATAATGTAATCATATATTATACTATTTTATTTGTGTTTATCAATGACGTAAGCACAACTGGCCGCTGCCTCCCGCCTTGACGCGTGTTGGGTCTGTTTTCCACAGTACTCTGAGATCTGAGCGCTCCTAAAAGGCTTCCACTAATATTTACAAGGTACGTATTTTTCCCTCGGTGTTCTCTCCATCTCTGCGACGGAAGGGAGGCAAGGAGCTCCCCCCCCCCCCATCACCAACACATTTCCCTCCCCTTCCCCTGCGACCTTCGAGGAAAAATAATAAAGGTAGTCTCCAAGTCCCAGCAAAAAATGGCCTGAGAATCGTTTTCAGATTTGCACCCTAAGCGTCCCTGTACTGTACAGTGCAGTAGGTGAGAAAATGGAATCCTCATTAGAATAAAATAATAATAACTCCTGATCCTCTCACCAGAGTCCCCACAAGCAGGCCTCCCCATATTTTCCTTCACCTCAAACACTTGCTGACGTTGAGTGTTCGCTCACTCCTAGAATGGGGGGCGTCATTAGCCTTCTATCATTAATCAAAATCCCACCACCATCACCAATGGGAAGAGGTCCCCCTCTTTCTCATCCTCCCAATTCCTAAGCAACCACAAAAGGGCAAACCTATTCTGATCCTTGATACCTGAATTTTATCCTTAATCCTAACCTGCTAAATTAGCCAAATAAGGCAAAGATTTCCTTGATCCTTTCCTATGAACAGAGTTATCCTAACTCCTCACCCAGAGGGAAAAATTAAATTTCCCCATAATAGGAAAAATATTCAAAATTATGAATATATTTCCTCCTTGGTTTGCAAAGGAACATATTTTACTTCCATACTCTTAATCCAAAGTCTGATCTATAACATGGAAATAATGTAAATTCTTGTCCTATCCAAGTTGGAGAAGAGGACTTGGATCAGGATATGAAAAGAAAATATTTTCCCAGCACAAAACATCCCCACCTACTCTCCAACATGGATATGGTAATAGTAAGACCTTGTCAGTCTTTCCCTCTGTAACTGAGACATGTGGATTCAATCAGTTTGTGTGTATGTGTGCACTTTTGTGCACGTGTTTGTGTGCGTGCGTGTGTTTGCAACACTCTCTCGTACCTGGGCCTGAGTGCAGTTCCAAATCTCCCGTGGTAAGTCCCTCTCCCGTATTCCTCACCAACAACCACTACCACCACCACCACCACTCCTCTTGGCCCCTTTTGCACCATCCCAGCCACTCACTTCCACAGTCCCTCTCCTACTACCCTCCCACACCACCACTCAATCCTCCATCCACTGTTCTTCTACTGAAATTTAATCTCTCCAAAATATTCATATAAAATCACCCTCCCTCTTCTCAAGATTCACCAAGAGAATGGCTGATGAGGGATTTACTGAACTTGGGTTTTCCCTGAGTTGAGTAGCCCTCTCTTTCTTTCTCACTCTTAATAAATGTGTAATCATCATACCAGTCCCTTGTTAACCAGTGTCACATTTGTGTGGGGTTTGTCAAATGTGTGTGGTGATTGGCATGTGGACCTGTGGGAGTGAGTGTGTGTGGGTGTGTGTGTGTGTGTGTTCCTGCCCACTAGCACCCAGATCTACAGTTGCTAATGGGTGGGCAAGAGGGGTGTGTACAGTAAAAACCTTGGTAAGTCCGCATCCTTATTCCTAAATCCCCTTATGAATTTATTTGATCTCTCCTGTTGCTTTTCATTTTCTTTAAGAGTTTATGAATTCCCTGTGCTCTCCCAATAGTCCCCTTAAATCCCAGTACATCCCCTCCTATTCTTCCATGCCTTGGCTTTCTCCTTAGGAAATCTTAATTAGATGTGTTGGTTTGTCTGCCGTGTGCTTACAGTGTGTGGCTCAGTATAGTATTGTACCAAGGCTTGGTTTTTTTTATCACACTCTCTTCTTTCATCTTGTAAGTCTAATTATATTTCCAGCCTTAAGAGGGCCTGAACCATGTAGGATAGGCTATGGCCAATCTCTCTTGACTTTCTTTTCTCATTACTGGAGACTTTATTATTAATTCAATAAGTGTGGTTGCTTTATTTTCCTATCTTCCTTGCATTCTCACCTTTTACACAATGTCATTTTCAGCATTACTGTTTACTTATTTGGTTAGTGGGATCTCCTCTTTTGTCAGTAACTGTACAGTACAGTACATAAATGGGCCTCTACATGGATGTTTGTTGTCATTATTCACTCACTGCTTTCTACATTTCACTCTCCTATAACTATTCCTTTGAAAATTCTTTCCTGTCCTTGTTTTCATATCATTGACCTCCTTGTGCTTTTTGTTTACTGTACTAACACAGTACTGTACAGTACAGTACTTGCTTCCATCACAGAGTTTCATCTTCCTCACTCCTCTATTGGCTGTCTTTACTGGTAGCCAAACCATTCTTTTTTCTTTTCTTTTTTTAAGCAATTGTTTTTGCATTTTTCTATATGCCCTGCTCCCCCATTAAAACTGCATTAATGTTCATTAATGACATACTGTACCACAGTTGCACTTTCATTTCTCAGTGTCATGATTTTGTAAAATTTTGTACCATATCATCACTTCATATTAATTAAGCTATTGTACTAACTTTTAATCAGGAAAAAAACTTTCCTGTTACATTCTCTTTGGAGATTAATATAATTCAGTATACAGTACCTGAAGGTCAGGTAAATACATTTCTGGCTGCATTTAAGGACCAATAATGTATGAGAAACACATTAAATTCATGTGTTTCTGTTATCAAACATGTATAATGTTAATACAGTATTACAACAATAGTCCATGGTCATTGAGTGATATTCAACATAAGAATGGCTTTAAGGATCACTATTTCAGAGCTCATACCATTTACAGTAAAGCATTTATAATTAGCTATATATAAATATAAGTTGGCAGCCTTTTCGACTGCTTCCCTCCTCCTCCGTGTCTTTTATTTTCTACCCACACCTGAGCTTGAGTCTGGCTTACTTATTTTCCCCATAACTGTCAGATGATGCTTTTGTCTTCACCGCACCCACTTCCCACTTCATTTACTCTCTTCCATTCCTCCACACTTACTGTCCTTTGTTTCCCTTGGCCTTCCAATTTACTGTCTTTCATATTTATTCTCATTTTCCTGTTGGTTGCCGGTACTGTACTGTACTGACACAGTACAGTACTTGCTTCCATTTTTCTTAATATTAAAGGAGGCATTGTAATATACAGGTACTGTACTAACAAATTGACAGCTTCTGATTTCTCAAAACTGTGCCACAAACTATACCATCCTCATTGGGAAAGTTTCCAGACACTATTTGGCTGAATCAGTAATTTTAATTGTACAGCAAACATAATTATTTAACTCATTTAAGTTGTAAGTTGTGTGTACAGTACTGTACTCATATTTCTATACATTCATCCTCACTCACTCACCTTTTTTCTGTTAGGTTTATTTGCACATTGTTTTGGTTTGTTTCGTTCCTATATGTAATACGTGATATGGTTACTCGTATAAAGTTACACGTACCTCTCTTCTACACTCCTTTTCCCTACATCATCATATATATTTCTCCAGCTGCCTTAACTGATGTTGTGGCATGCTTCTAATTGCCATGCTTCTTTACTCTGTTCTCCCCTGTTTAATAGTTTTCTTTTCTCAGTCTTAATAGTCTGTTTGCTTTTAAATGGCTGTCGTTTATCCTTTTTTTTATTCTTTTTTCTCTGCCTCTTCATTTTATTTCCTGCTTCTGTACTCTAGTCTTGCCTGGTTCTCTGCCTCCATACTCACTGTTATTGTACTAAGTTTAGTGCCTCTATATTATATGCAGTACTCCACTCTGGGTCATCATCTCGTATCCAGTTGTTTATCAAGTACTGTACATAGCAATAATGGTGTATAATTATGTACACTCCACCTGCTACACCACACAGTTCAGTTGCAAGAACTTCTGGGCCAACTTTATCCCTGGTTCAGTTTGTCCTTGGTTTCATTCCTCTGGTACTGAACTATGTAACAATACTCAAGTGGTGGGAGGATAATAGAATGGGAAAGGCATGGAGGCAGAGTTGATGTTTGTTGGGATTTTTATTAAATTAAATTAAAAACTTAAGAAGGAACTGTGCCTCATTTCATCTTGTTTATTCACTTTCCCTTGCCTTCAAACTCATCGTCATTTGCCCATAACCCACTTCCAACTTACTACTGGATACTTATTGAAACTGTAGTTTATCTTTTTGTATGTACTGTATATATTACTTCCGCTTAATTTTTTTTTTTCTTAATTAATTTCCTCTGCTTTTACTTTGATTTCCCTTCCAGCCTCTACATTCAGATATGTTAACTCTAATCATAAGAATAACAATAGCATTTGGCTTCTTTAATTTTTATCTTTATGTTGATGATTTTCATGTTCAAAAACTGATGTCTACCACACCATGTACTGTATATCTTGTTGGCCTGTGTATACTGGAGATTCATGTGGCAGGGAGTTGTTGTCAGTGTCATTGCTTGTATTAGCATTTTTTTTTCCACCTCTCGGTTCTCTTCTCACACACTCACACACACACACACACTCACTCACACACTTACAAACTCTGTCACTCATTCACACACTCACTCACTTTGCATCTATCATCTCATCCCACACCTGTACTTGAGTAGTGTTGGAGTCATTACTTGGCATATTGGAAGTCAGTTTACATTAATACATTGCCTGAAGGAGTTTTATATACTGTACAGCCTCAGTATTGATGGATGTGTGGACTTTGGAAAGTTTTTCTTTCCTTTGTATGGCCTGCACTTATTATTGGAAATTTACTGCTAACATGTTTTGTAGTTAATGTACTTTTATATTCAACTAAATGAATTTGACCTGCTCATCTATGAATATCATGTTATTTTCAATCAATACATTTTAATTATTAGCTGACTGGTGCACGCCAACACTGACAAGTAAATGTAAAAATGCTGGAAGAGAATCTGACCATTTATTATATATCTGTAATGTTATGGAGTTGTTGTTGTTGTCAGCTGTTGCCCTCCCTTCTCTCATCTCTTTGGCTTGCTTGTCTCTCACTGTAATCTTTCATGCTTAGTTTTCATATAATCATTAATCATAATTTTTCACCATCTTTGCCATCTCGTTAATTGCTCTCATCACTTACTGTTACTGTAATATTTCTTTCTGTCTTCATCTCCTTGAATTTTCCTGTACAGTATTTTAATCTTAATTTGACGACCCCATTACCTTTAATTTAGATTTGTTTCCTTGTCTCATTTACTCTACTTACATAAATTATCTAATCTTCCAATTTCCATTCTGAGTCATTCCTTTTTTTCAGTCTCCCTTTCTCACTTGAATTATCTTACGCAATTTTCTTTTAACTATAAAACACTGTCACTCAGATTACTGCATTAATGTCATATCCTGTCTATTTAGCCCTTTTTCTTTAAACATTTTCTCCATCTCACCTTTCTCATCCCTTCCCTGTTTTCTTTATAGAACTGACTACTTTATTCTTTACATTGAATACTCTTCTTAGTCTTTATCTTTCCTTCATCCAACTCTCTACACCCTCCCTCATCCACCTTATCCAGTGTCACTTCCTAATCCAGTATACCTCATATGTATCCAACATCCAAGTGTGGGCGGAGTGATCTAGCCTCTTCATCATCCTGTTATCCTTGATGTGGGCCATGTCTACACCCTTAATCCTTAATCCTAATCCTCATTCCCATAACCCCTTACCCCGACCCTCCGCCACCCCTACGGCCGCCCCCCCACCCAAAACCTATCCGAACACATAGTCCACTGAAGCCAGTGATGCGGCACGTTCGAACGCGAGTGAAAATGAGGCGCAAGCATAGGCGCCCAGCGAGCTTCGTCGAGTGGTCATTATAATAGGGTGCTGGGCACTCAAATATGTTGATGGTGAGAGGTGCCTTATCTCATGATGGATCTCAAATATTGCTACCAAACGTATGAGCCTCTTGGCTCTTTCAATTAAATAACAATAAGAATTTAAATTTACTGTGTGTGTGGTTGACAGCATCATCTTCCACGGTCCTAAATACATCCCGAAACTCCGAGTTTTTGCGCTCAATTGAGCTCTTAATTTCCTCCTTGCCTGTTCATTCTGGGTGCTATAATGACCAAAAATTAAAAAAAAAAATATATATATATATAATTATACAGTATATATACTGTATATAAAAAACAACAACTCGACGAATGGTCTTGAAACTGCTCTGCAGTATCAAAATTTAATTATTATTTTATGCGTTACCTTGTCAATGGCCGTGTGAAGCTCTCAGTGTCTAATGTATACACTGTATATACTGCACATAGTACCTCTATTAGTAAAGCATGTGCTGTTCTTATATAAGTATTGGCTCTTCCTTTCATTTACAATACACTAATATTTCAAAGAGCCTCAGATCTAAAATACTGTACTCATTTTGAGATCCAGAGAGAATGATAAAGTGTAATAAAATGTATGTTTGTACTTCTACATATCCACACTGAAGTGACCTTGACGTGTGGACTATGCTTCCCTCTCCAGCGTGGAGAAGCTGCAGTAGTGGTGGGTGTAGCGCGGGCGTGGGGCGGCGGCGGCGCGAGGGCGGGGTGGGGGGTGCCGGGCGCTGCGCCAGACACCAGTCATAACCGTGCGGCCCCTTGTCTCCCCCAGCATGGAACTGCACAAGGCCCAGCTGGATGTAAGTAAGGGCGGGTCTGGGTCTGGGTCTGGGTCGGGCCTGAACCCCAGTGCCATCCCTCTGGCCCAGCTGCTCAAGAACCCTCAGGCCCTCAACGCCTTGTCCTCCCTCACCGGCCTGCAGGGCCTCACCTCCCTCTCCTCCCTGCTGGCCCCAGAATCCTCCCAGGGCCTGGCCGGTTTGGCCGCGGCCTCGCGCCACAACAAGGGCTACCAACCCAAGATGCGTACCCAGGCCTCAGTCCATCAGCCCGCTAATGGCTCCCCCAAGGAGAACAAACGCAGCAAGTTCGCTCCCTACTAGACCTCCTCCCGCTCCCCCCCGCCGCAGAGTGTCCTCTCCTCCACCACCACCACTACCACCACTACCACCACCACCACCACCACCACGACCCCGGCGTCCTCACTCCTGTGTCCTGGCCCGGCCCGCCCCGGCCACCCCACTCCTCAGATCTAACAGGGGCTGCCCTCCTGCTGCCCGGGGGGATCGTGACCTCCCTGGCGGCTGGTGGGCAGGAGCAGAGGTGGTAGGGGGTATATCTCCCTGCTGCCTCATGCCTCCTCAACAAAACATATCAGTTAGGACAATTGACTCTTTGTTTCCTGTTGTTTTTTATAAAGCATCGAGCAGATGCTGAGGAAGGCATATTTGCATTGTCACAATTTTCTTAATAATAATTATAGAGTAATAATAATAATCCTAGTTTTCTTGTAATAGTCAGCATGGTTACTCTTGTCAGTAAACGTGGCTCATCTGGTGACAGGCTAGGCACAAGTGACTCCAGTCGTAGCGAAATTTTTTGAGAATACGACCCCTATAGCCAGAATGGCAAAGTTTAGTTAGTATGGTCCCAGGTGAAGCCGTGCACTGTTGCCAGATTTTATGCCTCCATAATGTTAGCAGCGCGCCGAGCCAGTGTGGTTGTGACAGCTCGGACTTAGTCATTTAGGATAATGGCATTAATACATATTTAAATGTGTATTTTCCTTCAAGCAGTTCGTGTGGGTACAAAACTCCTCTCTTTAATTTTATTCCTCCCTTTTTGTCATGGAAATTGTATGACTTGTACAGTTTTGCAATAAGTTAATTGTCTCTAGATGATACTGGTGTTCCATCGTAAGCTCAACATGTCGATGTTTCTTCCACTAGATATTAAACAAATGTAACGTTTGAGGAAGAAACGCGCCTTTCATTCCAATCCTCTCCTTTACCTGCCCTGAGGGAACATCAGTCCCATCCTGCCACCACCACCACCCTCCATCATTGGGGAGAGCCTCCTGCCACATCCTGAACCTTGTACCACAACAACCAACACAGGGGAGCAACCTGCCACCTCCTCTACCAACATCCCTCCTGAGTGGTCGAGCAACTGGTCCCCTTCGGCAGCATTTATATAATACCAATTGGGCTGATTCATACTTTCTGCTAAAATAATGTTTATTTTACAGCAATATCCTGTGAGGTGCTCTGACTGGATGATGTACACCAGCCATCTTGCTACACATGGACTCAAAGTGAGATAAATTTTATATCTAAATTTTGTGATAATTGAAATCCACTTTGTTGTTAAAAATTCCTGCTGTTTCCGATAATTTAATTACATTATGATCTTTCCAAAAACTTAATTTAAAATTGTAAAATTTTGATAAAGTTGATTGAATATAAAATTCAAAATTTCCTTTTTTTTCTTTATTTATTTGTTTTAAAAGTGTACTATATCAGTCAGAAGCCCCACAGAAAGTCTGAAGACATAAAAGCTTTATACAAAGATATAGTTAAATTGGTTGCCCAGTTTTTGAAATACTGCCGAAGGGTGCTGGGTATTTAAAAAGCAAAATGTGAGGTTAGACCGAGAGACTCACAAAACTTCGGGGCAGAAAATGTTGACCCCCGTGGCTCACTTGGTCCGTCAACACCCCAACAGGTAAGTTCCCCTCCCACTGCCACCCTCAAGCAAGCGTCTGTCACACACGCACACTTTCCTTCGTCCATCGTTACATGTCCTCCATCTCTGGGTTTAAGTATGCAGGTGTTTTTGAAGCCTCTGACAGTGAGCTGGAGAGCAGAGGAAAACCCTTAATTTGGTCAGAGAACAAAGGTAAAATGTGCAGGTGTGATACCCGCTGTCATCATTCTCCTGGTGCAGTAAAACTTCCATCCTTGGCTAGCCTGTCATGTGTGTGTGTTTTGCAACAAGCAGCACATACACAAACATACAACATTAGTAAATTACCAGGTTATTAATGAAAATTAAATACAGTTGTACCTTGGTTAACAGGCAAAATTGCTTACATAACCCTACTGCCTAAAGAATTATTACATTACAGGGACTTTATAACCCCCCCCCCCCCCAATCTTTACTGCACCTCGGCCAACTTTTGACTTCTCGTGGTACAAAGCTTATTGGTACTCCTTCAAAGTTGTCACTTGTACAATATTAATATGTACATAATATACTGCACCAATACTGTAAAGCAAAATCACAGTGTTATTTACCATAAGTTAGGAGAAGAGCCAGCTTCACAAAGCTGGAGTAAACTTAGAGGAAAGGAGGGAGGAAGAGATACCCTAATTTACAACTAAAAAAAAAAAATAATAATAATAATTAATAATAAAAAAAGCCTTATTGGATGCTACACCTCTTTGAGAAACGGTATTACTCCCACAAAATTGTACTGTATTAGACAAGAAAATTATGTGCAGCCAAAAGGCGCCTGAATAGAGATGATTGTACAGGCTATATTGTTGCACTGTGTATTGACAACTATTGAATTGAGATTGATGCTAAATATGACATGTTATTGATGGGACAGGAGTGTGACCCATTGGGCCAACTCTTTATCAATGAGGTTTTACTGCACTAATGTATTTTTCTGACCCATTCCCTCAATGAAGAAAATGTTACTGTTTAATATTGGTCTGAAGTGGTAATACTGTACATGTATATATATTTGTTCATCTTACCCTGTTATATAGCATTCAAACTTGACCATTAAATCCTTTATTTACCTGAAAGTAATGTAAGTACAAATACTGTATACCCAAAGGGAAATAGAATATTAAGTAAGTACTTTTGATAATTTACAGTATAATTAAAATTTGACATTCTGTGCTTGTTTTGATCACAGTTGATGAGGTGCCAATTTTCACAATATCATAAAGTAGCTGTGAAGTTATTATTGCAGTACATTTATCTTGAAACAGTAACTCAGTATAGTTGATTAATTAAATCTGGTTATGACCAATAAAGTTAGTGATTATAAGGATTCTTGTGTGACCGGATCAAAATGGAGGGAATGGCTTGATAGATATACAAGTTTAAGAACATGATAATTATAATTATTGTACTATTATAGCCTGACTGAATACTAGAAAATGTGTAATGCACTTGCACACGTGTAAACTTTGTGATCACCAAAGTCTTACTGGAAGAAAAAGATACCTTAAAGTAATTGGCAACAGTGTATAGTGCCTCTACATAAATGTGGCACCAGTATCTGGTTACAGATCAGTCTATGATGTGAATGGCCTGATTGGTTACTTCTGTTCACTAGAATGTAAAACCAAACCTTAATTGAGGTGGATCTTTATGCCTGGTTGAATCAATTGCAAGTGCCATACCTTCTGCTAAAACAACACCAATCACTACAGTACTATCAATAAGTGATGATTATAAATGAAGTGGCAGAACATTTAATTATAGTTTGGAAATTATTAACATGATGAGAATCTCCATTCAGATTATTAGTACATGCCAGTTACTTGCTGGTTCCATCAGAAACTGGGGTAAGTTAGATAAACTGCAGCCTGGATTATTATCATTGTATTTTTAAGGCAAGTGAATCATTTTCATTATTTGGAATTGTACTAGAATGATTAAACATGAGGAACAATTATGTGATGATAAACATATTTCTGGGTAGATGTCTTATTGTTTGTGAATTGTCTTGTACAATTATAGGATGGTGAGGGAAGTTGATGGAGCCCCTCTGTTTCAGGATAGCGATGGAGACTGCTGGACTGGGCATGGCTGGAGTGGGGTATCAGTACGTCGCACCCAATCACATTGTGCGCGCTCCCATCCACTGATGCGGCCACCCGCTAGCCACCCGCATCCCAGCCGGCAGCACGAGACTCCCGCCCACTCCCACCCCACCCTCTCCCACCCACACAGCCAGGACGTTCCACCCACTGGCCTCTCGCACTCCACTTTCACCCACCCACCTCCACAACACACCCTCATACATGCACTCCACCATGCCCCGGACCTTTCACCCACTACCCCCCACCCACACCCAAGTCTCACCCACCCTCCTCCTGTCCTCACTCACATACCCCCCCAACACCCTGCCTACCCCAGTCCACATCCTACCCTCACACATCAACACCACCACACCTTCACTGGGCTACCTGTGGGCCATACAATAATTCAGTTATCAGCCCAGCCTGCTCAGCCTTGCCCACAGCCCCAAGGCCTGCCCACACCCTTTATCCCACAGTATTATGTGGCTGGAAACTAACATGCCCACTAGTGTATTTGGATGGGGTGTGAGCGGGATGGGAGCTAACACAGTGTGGGGTTGAACACTTTACCACAATTTAATCTTATAATTAATACTCTTGGTGTTCCCAGGGACCAGTCAGTCAGTCAGTATTACTAGTCATCAAACCAGTCTCTAGTCAGGTATCCATTAAACTGGTAATCAAGGAAGTAGACTGGCCAGCAGGAAAAATTCAAGGGCTGAATGTTGGTCCCTGGAAAAAAATGTGTAGCTCAGTGTACATTAATTTTCACTTCCCATATTATAACTTTATTTTGTATTCGATATCCCGACGGCCACACACACACTAATTTGCTCAAGACCAGCACATGAGTGGGCCGGTCGGCACCCTGTAAAGTGTGACTGTGATAAAAACTGAAGTTAGCCGTACACACAAAAACACACACACACTCGTCAAGCCGATTTTTCTACGTTGCTTCTAATGCATTGGGGGTGGGAAAAGGAGGTGGGGAACTAGATAGTAGTTTTTAAAGGAAGGAAAATATAGTAGATTATAAGAGGGAGTTAGCAATGGGACAAAACAGTATGGGAAATAAAAGACAAAGACCAGAGACTAAAGTGCTTGCTGGTATAGCATCAAAACTCCAGTTGGTGTGGAAGTGAATGATGCTGATTTTTTCCCATAAGATAGTGTGGGCTGGCGGGTGAAGCACCTAAGGAGGAAGCACCACCCTCTTCGGTAAATGGTCAATCATATAGCTGAGCTTATTTTAGATTTAGTATACTGATATAAACAAAGGAACTTAGTATTCTACTGCTGTGTACACATTTAGAGGTGTTGTTCCGTAGACAATTTCTGAATTTTATAATCTCGCATATGAGTTTATAGAATGCCTCTGGTAACTAGGTGTTGGTAAAAGTATTATAAATATTTCTATCTTGAAGCTTTAGATGTTTCCTGTTAGGATGGGAAAATGAACAGTATTTTCTTATGCTTACCTTTCACCTTTCTCACTTCAAGGAGCTCCCAGAGGCTTCAACAGGGTTTTGTAAAAGACAATATTCATCAGTACGTATGTGTAGCTCTAGGGTAGGAGGGGGCTGTTTCGGTAAGTGTAACCTCCCCAACCCCATCACCCACTCTTCTTTGAACCCCCCTACCCTGGGTTAGTAGGTACAGGCTGCCCACTGCCCCATATATCTCCTTCCCTTCTTTCCCCCAAGTGAAAATCTGCCTGCACGGATTACCTGATAAAAATTCTATATTATCAAGCCCCAGTGTGTGAGGTTGTGTGCGTGCACTTAGCTTGTGGAGGAATTTGTTGAAAACTCCACCCTAGATGTTGCCTTGTAGATTCCCAATGTCTAAAGAGAAAATCAGCACATAGATTTTATGTGTAGAATTGTAGTTTGGACAGAGCAGCAAGCAAATAAAGACATGTTGATGGTTGTGATGAACTTTCAAGTTGTAAAGTTTATGGGGACATCAATTGTTGTGTTCCATGTGTTGTTGAGTAAGCTTTCCATTCTGTTATCTGTGTTGAAGTGTACAGAGAGCAGAGTGCTGCTTGAGACATTGTGGAATATACTAATAATCTCTGAGCCTGGTGTTCAGTTGAAATGCAACACCTGGTGTGGAGTCCAACGTAAGTACAGTCACGGACAAAAATTTGTTCTGATATGATAAGAAAGTACATGAAGCCTCTGAATCAGTGGAGCATTACTATTTGTTGATAATAGTAACCTTTAACTTGACATACATAGCTTTATTATAAGGAATACATTATGTGGAACTGTACTTTCTTTAACAAGTTAGGAATAAGTTGAGGAATTAAATTCTTGCCATGACTGTACCACCCAATGGCCTTGATTCCATCTTTCTCCTCCCATCAGTCCCAACTCTTCCCATATTAGGTGTTGCCGCAGCCCCAGCCAGCCCTGCCCACTAGCTTGGGGTAGGGCAGGGCGGGATCACCGGGACAGCCCCCGCCAAGCATTTACGGTTTACATAGTCCCGTGTGTGTTTGTCTCGTGCGGTTGGGGAACGAGGCCCAACTGGCAGTCTAGTCAGATGTGTGCCAATTGTTTAATTTATTGTTTTCATATGGCATGTCATTAATATTTTTATTTTTCATCATACCGTAGTCTATGGTGATACACACGTTTTAAATTAATTAGCTCCTTATTATGGCGTTGCCACAATGTATAGACTTAGAACAACGTAATTATACAGTTTCTTACGAGTCCCAGAACCCCACCCTTGAACTTACAAGACATCCCCCCTCCCCTTTACAAGACCACGTCCTCCCCTCACCTGAAGTCGACCAAGTGTGGTGATGTGCTGTGGTGACATACAACCCAGCACCATCACCACCATCACCATCACCATCACCACCACCACCACCAGTAGGACACAGCCACCCTGCCAGTACCCCTCACAACCCACACCCACCACACCACTTTTTAGTGGTAGTCAACTATACATATCACCAACTTAGTACAGTATCAGACTAATTTACTACATAAAGTACAGTCTTAACCAATTATACAATACCATAATATTATGCTACCAGTGGTGGGCTGTTCATACCAGCCAACATAATGCTTGGTTTAATCTGGCTGTAGTCCTGGTTGCACCACACCTATTATTAATAGTAGCTGACTAGTCGTAGAAACCTAATGCTACCAGGTTTTGTCATGCCTTACAGACCTTGCTGATTGTGACACCACATTATCCAGTCATGAATTAATATACAGTACCAACTTAAAACTACGTCATGTAGTCTTGGTTGATTACAGACTGTGTTAGTAAGAGGAGCCTCCATCACAAAGGCATTATAGATAATATTTACACATGTATGTAGTGTGGTGAGGTGAGGTGTGGCGTAGTGAGGACACTGGCCAGGGGACCAAAGGTACTGGCTGCACCTGGTGGCCAAAGGAGGTACTAACCAATGTGGGAGAAAGTTTTTACTGACCCCATGACCCCACCACCTCTCAGTAGCCTCTCATTACCCCAACACAAAGACCTCTAGATCCTTCTAACGTAGCTGGCGGATAAAGGAAAATTGCACCGCAGATCGCTGGAACGTAAAAATGTCATTCCAGGCGGGCTTGGTTACCCCCTCGCCTCTTCCCTCGATCCACCACAAATGATGAGCCTTTCGAGGTATATTTTCTTTTTTATTATTATTGAATCTTGGAGCTGTGAGAGTGAACATTGCTCAGTTTTACGCAAAGCGAAATTCTGTACCTTGTGACTTACACTGAGCGTGATGCAGTAGTTGGGTAAAATAATTTGAGAGAAATGAAAAAGTATATTATAAAAGTTCTTGAATGTTTCTAAATGTTTTTGTAATTTTTTGTACCAGGGATGATTACAAACTAAATTAAGGTGTTGGTGTCTCAGCTGTGGGATATGGGCAGTGATGGAAGGGGGATGTTGAGGAGGCATGGAATAAAAATAAAAAAAATCTCCTATTTTTCAAGTCAAGAAAGTAGTGTCATGCTGAAGTCCCCCCAATGGAGGCCCAACGCTTATTTTTCCTCAATGAAATGAAACTTAAATGTTGAACTGAGCATATCAAGGCATACCAGGGAAGGACTCAAGATGCACACACAACCTTGACACTGTACTTGCCCATTTACCCCATCCCCTGCCCATGACTGCCTGTGCCACCTTAAGAGCAAGAGTGACTTGTATCTTTAGCAAACTGGTCACATCAGAGGGTTTGTAAAATATTGCAGTGGATCACTTGGTTATATATTTTTATTTATTTATTTATTTAACTTTTTTTTTTTGCTAAGGCTGTGGAGAGTTGATATACATAGCAATATTCAGCTAATTTATATATGCATAAATGAATATCTATGTATTAGGTATTTCTGTTGCTATCATATTGTTAATTTGTTAAAAGTGGTTAGGTCATAAGATGCGGCTGGTGGAGCTTGGAACCTCAAGTAACCAGGGAAAGGAAAGGAGAGAACATGGGGGAGGAAGGTGAAGATGGATCATTACTATACTGTACTCCAACTTTCATCCCTTCTCTCCCTGTTATCCCCATCACCCTTCACCCATAGGTTCCTTCTGGTTCCACACCCCACCTGACCTGACTTGCTCTGATGCAGTATTAAGGCCTTGGCTTAACTAGAGATGTAGAGTTGACAGTTGTGATGGCCTCTGACGCAAAACCCCAGCCGCTGTCAGCCCTTTCAATTATCCACTTATTTCTGTTGACTCTTCAACTTATTCTCTTGAGATCCCCACGAATCCCGCAGTTTAGTATTTATTTTTGCCTAAGGAAGGATTATATATAATGAAGGTAGAAGGAAAAATCTCAGGGCAAACAACCAAATCCGTTTTGCGTTTTTTTCTTTGTCTTTTTTCAAATAAGTTCTAGTTTGGGCTTGTAGTGGGAAAATCTTCCCCGAGTGGTGCCCGGGGTCACTGGCGGGGCAGGCCAGGCCGGCTCCTCCATCATGGGTCAGGGGCTCCGGAGGATAGGTGGCAATATCACCCTTAAGTTATCACCAACTTAAGTAACTTTGGTTTTATATTAATATATACATATTGTATACTGACATGTTTGAACAAAGGTGATGCTGAACATGTATTTTAGGACTTGAAATATAAATTGATATATATCTTGCCTTCTGTGACTTGTGATTAGAAGTAAGACTTTCAACTCTCGATGACTTAAGAGCTATGTGCCTAAATTTTATGAGCAATTTAGCCTTATCAACCTCTACTTATTCTGAAGTAGTATTAAGTACAGTACTTCCATTGGTATATCTTTCATCATTATATTTAAAACTGACAGAAATTTTATTAGTGAATCTGTAGTATGTGCATTTGTTGAACTGTAGGTATGATGATCATGATACAGTATATATTTTTAAGAAAGGAAATGACCACCCTCGCCCCACACCCCGGCCAGGCTGGCCCCTCCGGGACTCTGCCAATCACCCGCCTATTCCTCTTGTGTTCAGATTCACTTCTGTTGGAAGAAAATGTCACCCGACCAACCTCCACCACACACACAAAAAAAAAATACAAAAAATATAAAAAAATTTCAAGCCAACCTGACCCGACCTGACCCACCGCTCACTCTCCATTACATCCCTTCTCGCTCTCAGTATTTGCCTTATTATGGAACTAAACAGGGTCGTACAGTGTATTACATTAGACACCAGTACACTTAAATATCATATGATGTCTTTCAGTGCCCTTTTTTCCGATTCAGACTAAACGGCGGTGTTTTGGCTCGACCGTAGGACCGATCTTGTGCTTGGGAAAAAAAACTCTCGGAGGCCTGTGTGGTCGACCCCCAGGCCGGGAGGTTTGGCCAGCCCTTACCCTTGTGTCTCACCATTACCTTGCTATCCTCTCCACCAGTCAGTACTGTGCCAGACTCCCTACCCTTTTCCCCCTTTCCCACTGCAAGTGAGGCAGAGGGAAGGAGAGTGATAGACTGTATCCATGTTTGTGAGGGAGTTTTACTCTTTCAATATTGAACACTGAGTCATCACTGCAGGCACTCATAACTCTAAGATATTAAATATAATGCAAATTGGTTATGTAATTTTTTACAGCTTTTTTTTTTTTTATTATACATGTCATTGAAGTGAATGTCATGTATCAGTATGATGCATACTGGCTAGTGAAATTTTATAATGGTTATCGTTTATAGTAGTACTATGTGCCCACTTTTGGGTAGCAGTCAGTTGTTGAATGTTTATTCATTCACTACCATTTGTACAGTGTTGTTTGTTATCTTCAAGCCCATGGTTAAGGCACTGTGATGGTGTTTGTGTCTGATAGTTTGACTTAAGTGACAAGTTAGCTGTCTTAGATGTCTGGTAATGCACCTGTGCTGGATGGAGATGGGTAGGCATGGGAAGGTGGGGCCAAGCAGGGCAGGGCAGCCAAGGGAGCGCCCGCACACACACAAGCACGCGGCAGCCTTGTATATCGGTGAAAAAAGTGAAAAAAAATGACAAAAAAAACTTTCAAAGCGTTAGCAAGTTACAAATACTAGTCAAGTGGTGGGGGGGTCACCTTGTGTCCCCCCCACCCCACTGTGTACCGGGGGAAACTGTGTATCAGACGCAGAGTTAACATATCATTGTTCTTAAACGTGTCACATGTTGGCGTGTAGTTTATTAATTAGCTGTAAAAATACATAAAAAAAAAAAAATACGATTATGCTCTTGACGACGGCAAGTCTCCCTTCCCCCTACATGGAGAGAACTTATAACAGTATTACGTAAGTGCCACTGACTATACTCACACATGTTACCTTAGTGCCAACTCATATTTGGATGCCAAATCTTACAGAGCTAGTTTAGACCATGAGGGGAGAGGTTGACTGCCGGGTGAAGGGCAGCGGGGCGGGGCAGAGAGGAAGACGGAACAGTTCCCCCTTCCCACTAATTGTCGGGGGAGTGTTTTCCGTGGGTCCCAGGTGATGATGGTGGGGACCCAGGGGTATTGCTACCTCCTTCCTGCCCTCCCTCACCCACAGTGTTCAGGGCAGGCAGCCAGACAGAGTCTAAGGCTGTGGAGTACAATACACGAACCCTGGATCTCGACTCGCACCTCATACCCATTCTGGCATAAATTACCTTAACTCCACCCAAGCCAAATGATGTCACTACTTAGACAAATAGATAGCCAAGTGTCTGTACTGTGGCAAACTCAGAGAGAGGGTATATACAAGAAATTAAAAATCAGGATGGCTCCAAGAGTGTGTAGACAAGAGACAAGGGTTTGTTGTGTTGTTGACAGCCTGAACACACTGATTAAGCCTGCGCCGGTGGAAATGTTGCTCGTACAATCAATAACGTGGGTGATTGAGAGCCCACACCCCCCGCCCCCCTGCTAAAAGTCTAATGAAAAAAAATAAGAAAGTGTTTCACAGTTTTAATGTTATGGCAATAAATATTTCGAGGATGTAAGCAGTTAATGATTTTTTATTGATTGTGTATGTGTGTCTCATCCGACACAAGTATTGTTTGAGTTTCAATAAATCATTATATTGACAGTTGCTTTCTCTTCACCCCCTAGAAGATCATATTAAAGTTAGTTGATACAAAAAGGTAACCCAAACTGTTATCTAGTCTAAAAGACTCCACATATAAGGAGACACTGGCAAGAATGTTTGCCAACAATGGAAAAGAGTGCTGTAATGACCAAAGTTTTATGGTTGGGTACTGGTATTTGGTGAGTTACCAATACCAAAATGTTTCCACTCCAAGTTGAACTTAACTGAGATACTGTATGTAACAATGTTAAACCAAATACTTAGGTTTCTTATTTCATATTTATTTGCATTTTACAATTTATATGGCAATGGTAAATTGGATAAAACAGACTTGGCATAAAAGATGTAGCCTGTGATAAGAGACATACAGACACAGGGTTTCCATGTGGTCCATCATACAAAGCTGCCAGTATTTACATCCACTTAAATAGTTTTGAGTGTGATCCCCATAGCATATAGTAGTCCACGTGCTTGCCTTTCAAATTTGTTTCTTTCTTCAAAGTTTGCTAATTCTCCTATCTTCTCTGGCAGTATATTTTGGCCCCAGTCACTGTGTTACCATGAATAATTTCTTATAATTTAGTCACTGTCTCATTGTGGATCATATTTGCTGAGGGATCTATGCACCAACAAGAGTATTACACACACCCCAACTATACTATTGCAGAAAAAGTTATTAGAGCTCCGTAAAGCCTTGAATCTTTCAATGCATGGGACCTAAAATGCATGTTCTTCTTCCAAATGTGACATTTGTAATATACAAGGAGGGAACTGTGTGTTCTTGCAACAGGAAAATGGAATTCCCATCTCAGTCTTTTTCCATTCAGTAACATTGTTCATCCCACAGCATTGCAGTTGAAGATGTATTGTGTTTGGAAAATCCAGGTACAATGAATCACTTCCACTCTGTTGTCCCAATTTGTATGCCTCTCTAAGGGTTTTATAACTAGGTTCCAGTAATGACAAAAGAGCTGGGATTACTAACAGGAAAATGCAAAAGAAATTTGAGTAAGATAATGCTTTCCTCATCAATCTCCTCCCTTTTTCTAAACTACTGTTATCATCATAATCTATATCACCTACTAGGACACCCAAGTCCTTATCTTGACTGACAATTATGATAATCAAGTGGGAGAACGTGATGAAGGCCAGAGCAAACATCAAGGATAAACACTAGAAGTAGAGAAAGAGATCAACTCCAATCACTGTAATATGTAGGTGGGTCATATGACGATCAACAGCAACAAGGAACACCCCCGAGATGATGGTTGTTAGGTATGAGATTAAGGCCATGGTTGGGTGATGATGCTGATGATATACTTACACAGGTTGGCTCATACGTAGATAGTCTAGTCTATAATTAACTTTGGTTTACACAGTATACCATATGTACACTCCTTTTTCCACAATTATACTCCTTGTTACCTTTTATCCTTTTTTTTCTCTCACTATCATTTATTATTCTAGGTTCACTACCCCTGGCCCCATACTAAAGAGATGTAGGGACTATAGTCAAGATATAGAAATAAAGGTTTGGTTTTAAGGTGAGTGGAAGCTGTAAATTTATTCGCAAGATAAATATATTTGAAAAAATGTTTGTGGTTTATCTTATTACAGTATTATGTTTACTACCCACCATAAAACTTCACTACTCGTGATTTATCTAAGAATCTGCCTGACTACCCACCATAATGCCCGGACACGCGTATGGGCACTTTGTGGTAGCTAAGCAAGAACCACAGTACCACACTGTAGTTGGGACGTGGCTTCACATAATAGGTTTCCATGGTTATGAAATTTGAAGTGAACCCCAACACACGAGTGATTATGTCGGCGTTTGTGGCCAGTAGGAGACTCTAGCTGATGCCCACCACATTGTATTTTAGGCCCTCAGTTAAACTACAAATTGCCATTATCAATCAGACAGTCATGCAAGGACTTCTTATTACGTGGCCACCACCAAAGTGCCCATGTGTCCCAGAACTTCCAGAAGGCATAAAACTTCACTACGAATTCTGATTACTACGACTGTTAATTACGGTGTGACATCTTCACTACCCATACAGGCAAGGATTAGGTCACATCGCCCTTTATGTTTAGTAGAAAAGTGTGTTAACATCTTCACTAGTAAGTAACTCAGAAGATGATAACGGTGTGACATATCTTCACTATATACCCATACAAGGAAGCTAGAGTGTGTTGACATTTTCACTACTTAGGTAGATGTCACTACTTTATTTTGTTGTATAAGAGGGTAGGATTTAGGGGTCGAATTGAATGGTAAGATTTAAAAGGAGATAAGATTTGGAGAAAGGAAGGATAAAATCAAGCTTATTGGAAGCTCTAAAGGTGTTTGAGTTTGCTCTTCCTCTTGTGATTAATCTGATTACGTGCCTCGATCAGTCGACCACCTCTCACCAGACAACCTAGCTAGCAACTTAGCAACAAAGGATTGCAATAAGCGTGTCTGCAAGTTAGCAACAAAGGATTGCAATAAGCGTGTCTGCAAGTTAGCAACAAAGGATTGCAAAAAGCGTGTATGCCTGCAAGTTATCAACAAAAAAGGATTGCAATAAGCGTGCATGCCTGCAAGTTACCATGACAGCAACAAAGGATTGTAATAAGCGTGTATGCCTGCCATACATAAATTTAGGGAGCAATATAATTCCTGCACTATCATGCATTCAAATCAACCGTGAAAGTTCTTCCATTATTACATTATTATTTTATTACTGGACTAAAAGGAACATATGATAGTAATTCAGTACTTATTGGGCTGGAAAGTTGGAAACACGAATTAATTGGGCGGTTTGGGCTGGTAATTCCGTCAGTGGTGGGCGTGTTTTGCTGAAAATATTTTGTAAACATTAAGCCCATTATTACAAGATATGGAGTAATTTCCCTAGATATGAATTTTGTTTCTAGATATGAAGAATTTTTCCTAGATATGGAGAAATTGAAGGTACTATAATGGGGATTTATATATATATTGTTCGTATATGTGCGACTATCTTATCTTCAAGAGTAATAATTATCGGGAATTATTGAAGAAAATGAAGGGAAAATAATCAGAGATAAATCTGCAACCCTCTTCAAGAGTTATAATAATAATAATATAGGAAATTATTGAGGTAAAAAAAACCCTGCAAGTTGAGGAATGTGAGGAATTTGGGGAATTTGGGGTAAAGTCACCGTGTTTTTTTTGTTATTATTATTATTTTTTACAAGACGTTCGGTGTTGTTGTCCATGTGAGGTAAAAATTTAATAATATTAGTTAATTCTATTTTCTAATTTATTTGTGTAGAGGTTAGGGAGGATGTCATGAGGAGAGGAATGGGTGAATTAGGAGAGGAATGGGTGAATTGGGAAAGAAATGGGTGAATTGGGAAAGAAATGGGTGAATTGGGAAAGAAATGGGTTAATTGGGTGAGACATGGGTGAATCGGGTCTGACATGGGTGAATTAGGAGATGAATGGGTGAATTAGGAGAAGAATGGGTGAATTGAGTGAGGAATGGGTGAAATGGATGTGAATTGGGTGAAGAATGGGTGAATTGAGTGAGGAATGGGTGAATTGAGTGAGGAATGGGTGAAATGGATGCGAATTGGGTGAGAAATGCGTAGGTAATTCTGCATAAGAGGTCCACCTGGATTGTTCCCACATTTTATACATTTTCATGCATAATTTTTACTTGTTCTATTGATTGTTGACCATAATATTGTAAGATCACTTTTTTTGGTAAATTTTTACAAGTTGCCACAACAGGATTTCACTGGAAAAAAATATATTTCCTAGAAGGATTTAGTGTGACTACCGGGACCTAACCAGGGCAGACTACCGGGACCTAACCAGGGCAGACTACCGGGACCTAACCTGGGCAGACTACCGGGACCTAACCTGGCCAGACTACCGGGACCTAACCTGGGCAGACTACCGGGACCTAACCTGGGCAGACTACCGGGACCTAACCTGGCCAGACTACCGGGACCTAACCTGGGCAGACTACCGGGACCTAACCTGGCCAGACTACCGGGACCTAACCTGGGCAGACTACCGGGACCTAACCTGGCCAGACTACCGGGACCTAACCTGGGCAGACTACCGGGACCTAACCTGGCCAGACTACCGGGACCTAACCTGGGCAGACTACCGGGACCTAACCTGGCCAGACTACCGGGACCTAACCTGGGCAGACTACCGGGACCTAACCTGGCCAGACTACCGGGACCTAACCTGGGCAGACTACCGGGACCTAACCTGGCCAGACTACCGGGACCTAACCTGGCCAGACTACCGGGATTGTCCAATGTTTACAATGGCAGTAAAACACTGGACTTAGGCTCTGGAGAGCTGAAATTTTCCGTATGCTATTCTGCCAAAAATAAGTGCAATCTCCTCTTAAATTCATTACACATGAACATATTAAGTTACATTTACATTAAGTTACACTTACACAAATTGTAAGTGTTTGCCACGTGGACCTTTTATGCAATTATACCACAGAAAACTTAAATAAAAATACTTGTCTTTGCATTGGTATGTAATTATTATCTTGTCAACTACCTAACCTAACCTAAACTAAACTAAACTAAACTAAACTAAACTAACCTAACGTTAACCTTACCTAACTTAACCTAACATAAACATACTTTGCCCGGGGGAATCGAGGCACTCTGATATACAGTCTCCGGCAAAAGTCCTGTTCCCTCTTTCAGCGCTTCTTAAAGGATAATAACATAACATACATAAAGGATATTCATTAAGCCAACAACACATTCATATTCACGGGGCAAATTAATAAACTATTTTTTTTATTTTTTTTTTATGATCCTGTGAAGCTTATGTTTCCATACTGTACTGAACTTCATGACTTGGCTGATGTCACACACGACTTTTGATGCCGACTGTACCAAAAGTATTCTATGTATCCTCTTAAGTTTATCATTATGTTTTAAGAGGGTGTGGGAATAGGGGAACAGGCATGGGGGAAGTTTAGGGGGGTGCAGGAGTAGGGGACAGGTTTGGGGGGTTCAGGAGTAGGGGACTTGGCTTGGGGGTGGGTGTTGGGGAGGGGGAATAAGGGCACAAGCTTGGTGGGGGGGTAGAAAGTTTGTCCCCTATTCCCGCACACCCCTAATCCCCGACCCCCTCTAAACCCTCCTGAAGCCTGTCTTCCTATTCCCACACCCTCTTAAGTTTGTCAGTATGTTGGTTAGGTACTGTTTTAGGAGGAGATTCTTTTGTTGGTGAATTGGAAGGTCTCTGATTCCTCCAAAATATGCCAGAAAACAGACGCTCTCAATATTATTAATAGTGGATCTGTTTTGTGGCATAGTTTGGAGGAAGCAAAGACCTTCCAATTCACCAGCAAGAGAATCTCCCCTTAATTAAAATCGTTCAATTGCAGGCATGAAGATACGAGAGGTGGTGTGTTGTGGTGCGGTGTGTGTGGTGATGGCGGCGATGGTGGTGGTCACCTCCGCCGCCCGTGACACCAACACAGAGGATGAAGAGGACGACCTACTAGAATATGACTTTGACCAGCCAAACCGCTCGACGGACCATCTCATTGACCCGTTTGATATGCTGGGCTCCCAAGGTCATGAGCCGGTCTATGATGGAGGAGGCGTTGTTAGTAATGAGGAGAGGAGTGGAGGTTTGGACTCAGATGCACAGAAAAATTATCTGGAAGATGATCCAAGTGTTGTAGGTAAATATATATATTCTTTATAGGCTACTGTATGATGTATCTTGCAATGGTTTAATAAGTGGTCTGGAAGAGGATGGAAGTATTGTAGGTAAATATGTACTGTTTATATAGCCTACTGTATGATGTATCTTGCAATGGTTTAATAAGTGATCTGGAAGAGGATGCTAGTATTGTTGGTAAATATATATATACTGTATAGGCTACTGTATGATGTATATATCTTGCAATGGTTTAATAAGTGGTCTGGATGAAGATGCAAGTGTTATAGGTAAATATATACAGTATAGGCTACTGTATTATGATGTATCTTGCAATGGTTTAAGAAGTGGTTTGGAAGAGGATGGAAGTATTGTTGGTACATAAAAACAGTGTAATTATGAATGATGTTGTAACTTGTGACTGTTTCAAAAGGTGTTTAGAGCTAAATATAGACTGCTAAGTAATGAAGGAATGCTTGGTGAAATTTCCAACAAGATTTTTTTTTTTTTTTTTACCTTTTCCCTGCAGTTAGGATTTAAATAAGACACATGCTCGGCAAAGAATCAAATTTTTGCCCATGATTATTTGAAGCATTACTGTACCTTCTTATTTGGAATGTGCTCATCCCATTTTTGTCTGTCATTGTCTGAGTACAATACCTTATTCACAGTACCTGAGTAACTATAAGATAATAATTAGATATTGATTAAAAGCAGTGATATCCTGTCAATTTCAGAAATGTGTCAGGGCAATAAGGGGGTATTTTATTTTTGGTACATTAGAGTTCCTTTTGATTTTTCCAAAGTGCAGTATATATTCCAGGAAACAGGACCAGATGAACAAAGATAATGGTGGCCTGTTGTTAGAAATAATTTGGAGGAATCAGCTTCTCTAGATTTACCAAAAATGTTCTATCCCTGTACAGTAATATTTTTTGTCCTCCCCAGAGAGTGATGAAGTAACCGGTGATAAGCTGATGGCATGTCGGGCTCTCATCGCTAAACTGCAGAAACAGATTGAGGTATTATTTCTCTTTCTTTGTTTTTTTTTGTGATTTTTTATGTTTATTTGATATCAGTCTTTAGAATCTGCATATTATAATGATATATATACTGGTACTGCATTTTTTTTTTTTTTTTTACCTGGCAAAATCTATATGGGCTCCCTATTTTAATTTCTTTGCTATTTTTAGTAAGTGTAATACAATTACCAAGAAAATATAAGGGAAATAATATGCAAGATATTTACCTGGATAAGTGTACTGAATTCTGTATATCCATCTATTCTGTATACGTACTGTACTTTATATTATTTTTAAGGGTACAGTTCTATCAGAGAATTTCACCGACTCTTATATTATGGTACAGTAAATTGTTGTTTGTATTTTTATCCAGTCTGAGCAGCAGAAATCGACTCTCCTGCTGAAGAAACTGAACAGTGAAGGGAACATTGACATGATCGCTTTCTACGAACGTCTCATTCATCACCTCTGGAATGTCATGGAACTGGAGGTGAGAGGATTTAAGGGAGATTTTCTTGTTGGTGAAGTGGAAGGTCTGTGATTCCTCCAAACTATGTCACAAAACAAATCATACCCTACTAGTACTGTACCATTGAGGGCGTCTGTTTTCTGGTACAGTTAAGAGGAATCAATAGTCATTCAATTTACCAACAAGAGAATCTCCCCTTAATTGGGTCAGAAGTCTATAGTGAGAAGATCGCTTTTATACACTTAATGTTACACCACTTAGAGAGGAGGTAGAGCTGTTATTGGAAAGACAGTAATATACACTATTAAGGACCCTGTGATCGTGTATGACAATTGGAGACTTCTGATTCTTCCTCACTATGCCACGAAACAAGCTTCGTCCCTATAAGTGGTGGTTCGTGGCAATCTTTGAAGGACTCATTTACCCCCAATTTTCTGACTACTGTACATCACAGGGTCCCTTAAGAAATTATGCTGCAGAAAAGTTCACATACGTCTCTTGTCTGTATCTTTAGAAATACTTGAATAATAGAGTTAGTACTTTACCTCAGAGACCATTTTGAAGATAGTTAAATCTCATGTTGTTCATCTTATGTTGTACAGTAATTTATATCCGATGTGCACATAAATGTACAGTACACTATACCCTCGATATACAATAAATAAACACTTGTATCCACCACTTCATTTTACACTCAGCCCCTCATGTTTTCCCAGGCTTCTGTTATTCATTACCATATAGACTAACAAATTTACTGTGCCTGTGTTAAAAGGATAATGCTATATTTAATCACTATATAATTTATGGAGGGCATACTGTACAGTGTTTGCTGACCTTGGGAATACATTGACAGGAGGCTTGGGACATGGTAAAGGATGATGGTACTTCTCTTATCAGACGCCTCACTGTGTACATAACCCGACGTGACCTGGACGCACTACATGGCTTCCTCCAGAACCACCAACATCTCCATCAGGTAATTATTGTATACTATAGTTGTGGATTGTCTATGACAGATATCATATATGCTTATAACTCATATAAGTAAATGCTTAGTTAAAATTTTTATTAGCCCCATTTATTTCATGGTTTAAATTAAAGTACTGTACACACTTATTCATTTATAGAACTACAATATTGTGTCACAACATAATGTACGGTATAAAGGTTATTTCCTGGCGAGAGTGAAATTCATTCGTCCTTAACTTGCTTAATTTTTGTTATGCCCCAGGTTGATGAGTTTGTGGCCAATTCCTTCACCTTGGAAAATCTCCCGGACAATGAAGGAGGAGGCAACCCATTCCGTAGCCTTCTGATGGTTGTCATGTCTGGCTTAGAAGTGGGCAAAAACATTGAGGTGAGGTGACATCATATTACTGTAGCCTTGATTGTTGGGAAAGTCATGGGCTTCTAAAGTTCTAAGGCAGGATATGTTCATCTATTAAATTCTCTTCCTTGTATATGACTTGTAAGATCATTAATAAGGTGTAATTTGTCTGTTATATAAAATGCTACTGATCCTACAAACTACAGTATGCCAAAAACTTGACCACTTGAATTGAGTTACCGTAATATTTTATTTGTGTACTATGCAGTGTATGTATTGTCACAGCTAAATCAACCACTAGTGATGGAGATTAATTTGTTACACCTTTCTCATAAGCTCCCCATTTATTCCATGTGTCCAAGCTACCTCAGTGTATTGTACAGTATTGTGCTTTGCCCTCTACTCTTCCCCACACTCCACTCCAATTGCCTTAATTAAGGGGTAAATTTCGTGTTGGTAAATCTGGAGTAACTGAATCCTCCAAACTATTCCAAGCAACATAACACTATTATTTTTGTTAACTTGGTCCTGTTTCCTGGCTTACTTTGGAGGAATCAAAGCACTCCATGTACCAAAAGGGAATTACCACCTTAACACTTGGACCAAATCATTTTTCATACACATTCTCATTGCACTCCCTATCCCTCCTTGTCAGACCATCCCCAACACACACAAACTCATCACAACACAAAACTTCTCTAATCATATATTGTGTGGTTTGTTCAGGTGTGGCTGTACCTGCTGTGTGTGGGGTTCCTAACGTTGGCTGGGTGGGCGGTGTTGCTGTTTGTACGTGACATCCAGAGAGAACTGCGTTGGGGCCGGGTGATAGTCATGATGGCCATTGTGATCTTCTTCATTTGTTGTCTCTGGCACTGGCGACACTTGGTCAAGGTAAGACTCAATACCACAACACTGAGGTTTATATTTTTTACTAGAATATCCCTCGGAATCTATTTATATATGAGTTTTAAATATTTATATAGAATATCCCTTGAATTGGCTATAAATTATGACTGAAATGTCTCTCTGATTCAAACAGTCTAAGAACAGATGTAATTTAATTAAGTTATGAGTTTATCATGGGTTTGGAACATACCAGCACTGCCATATTATTCTCCTTTCGTTAATCCACAACTAGAAAGCGGAAGCTGAGCGGCACGCCCGGATGATGCAACGAGGATTTACCGAAATACCAGAAGAGTGCAAGCCAGGGGCGGGTGGGGCAACTGGTGGTGTTCTGCAGTGGATTAAGATCAACTTTTTCAGGTCACCAGATGTCTGTGAAAAGTAAGCAAGTATTAGTTAAGGGGAGAACCTCTTGTTGGTAAATTAGAAGGCTACTGATTTCTCCAAACTTAACCAGGAAGTAAATTATATGGAGGTCATTTGTTATGGACAATTGGAGGGCTGTTGACTCCACCATAATTACTGAGTAAATTTATTGGTGTTTTAACTCATTTCATAAGAGTGAAAATGTTTGTACAGTTAAATCAGTTTGTGAATCCTCATTATGCACTGTTTACACATGCATGTACACTACAGTACACTGTTTGATCTGTGTTTGTTGAATATTCATACACATCTCTCATTGTACACACTGTGGCATTTCATCTATAGACACAATATACTGACTTTTAAAATAATTCAATATACAGAAGCCAAACTGCATGTCTCTGGAAGTTTGTGTATATAAAAATCTTTTTTCCACTGAGTTTAAACCGCCTTATATTGGGGTGATATTTTACACACTCTAATTATACAGTATACTGTATTTTGCATCTGTAACCCATTGTATTACAGGGTTTACTGTTGTGTAAAATTGTAGGTAGGTTTGTAACTGCTTGTAGGTGATTTCCAACAAGTATGTAAATACTTTGAATTGGCAAATTCCCTTGGACAGCACAATGACCACTTTGCTTGCTCGGAGAGAGGCTAGTAATAGGTTGCAGAATGTAACTCTCTCATTAGATTATAAATGGTGTTCTCTTTTCATCATGATGCTGCAAAATTTGGAACAGGTTGGTAGACGCACAAAGGTAAGCAGTGGTTCAAGTTATAAATTTCTGTCACTGCATTTATCAAAAACTTTAAGGGGATAATATACTTTTGATACATTGAAGTGCCTTGATTCTTCCAAAGTATGCCAGGAAATAGGACCAGATTAACAAAGATAATGGTAACCTGTTGCTTGGAATAGTTGGGAGGAATCATTTCAGAAATTACCTTGGCATGCAGGTGAAGTGTATAGTAGTGTACATGATTAGCTAACTGTGCAAGTCAACCCCCTGATTTTGAAAGGTGAAATGCAAATCAAAATTACCCTTCATACCAATCAGTAAAAAAAATTATGATTACTATTACAGTATTACTATTTACTATTATAACTATTATTCAGAATAGTGTTTACAACCAGAAATAAGTGAGTTTTGGCAGGTAAACTATTGATTGTATTTGTGTTTTCTGATGACTGTTCGTGTTTTTCAGATACTTTGAGGAGTTGATGATTGACCCAACACAGGAGATCTCCCCGGCGATGGTCATTTCCGAGACACTCAGTAAATTCTTCCTCCAGCCCCTCCAGCATATTGGCAAGGAGATGGCCAAACTCATCACCAATTTCTATGGTAGGTCGATATAATAATGGTTTAATGTATATACAGTCAGTCAGTCAGTCAGCAGCAGCATAGATTTGTTTCATTCATTTCCACCTGCCCGAGTATGAACCTAGTGATGTTATAAAACTATTTAAATGCAGAGACAACAAACATACTTCTCATATGGTAAAATACATATATTATTAAAATAGAAATTGGCTTAGACTACAGCTTTATCTGGTCATATTATTAGCGATATTAAGTGCATGGAGTGGATTCATATTTATGTTGTTGTCTGTACCATGCTCTTTGCTTATGCATATATTGACTTATACATTATTGGAAAATCACTGTCTGTTCACAACTTACATCCCCATTCTTTACTCCTACAGGCACAGTACCGATCATGTATCATATCCCAGCCACGGTTATATTTCTGGTTCTCTTGCTGGTCATCCTCTTCTATATATTTGGATATGGCATTGACTTTCCTCTGTGGATGGGAGGCATTCGACCCATGGCCCGGCCACAGCCTGCCAACTCGGGCGAGACTGATCACATCACAAGAGAAGTAAGGGAAACATTGACAAATAGTCCTTGGAATATTTTGATTGTAACTACAGTACAGTATTCAAGTTTCTTTCATTACTTCAATTTTTGTGGGTTACTTTGTACAGTTCTTTTAAACTGACTATTCTGTACTATTAATTTTAGAAATCTCTGTATGATTTGAAAATGCATACTGTAATTATATAATATTATTATTTTTATGTTTATTTCTATGCTAATAATAATAATTATCATTATAATTATTATTATGGCAAGTAAGGGACACTACTACTAAAATATGATAATGTGCAAAAATGTGTGAATAGGCAACAGGTTACTGTAATCATCCATTTGTTTACATAACTTATCAGTGTGTCTGCCTGAATCCCAACACACACATACATACACAGTCAGTCTTTACAAGCTACTGTAAAAGGCCAGTGTCTGATCTGTGGTAAAGTTAAGAAACAAGTAGGTACAGAAGTACTGTATATGGGATTAATGTTTATTCCTGTTGATAGCTTTACATTACCACTGGATCACTGAGAGAGGTACAGTAGGCCTACTGGTTGAAATGGTGAATAATGGTACTGTAGCAGCAAACTGAATGTAGCTACAGTAGTCTTCTAATACCCACCAAAATACTCCTTGCTTCTGTAATCACACTTTATAGTTTATTTTCCTGTATATACTGTAGTGGACAAACCAGTCACAGTCCACTAAGCAATACCCTAGTTACAGTATTAATGTTCTATCAGGGGTCTACAGTACTTTGTTCCCATTGTGTGTGTTGTGTGCATTCACTCCTTTGTTGTGTTCTTATTTAATTTCTTAAGTTTGTCACTGTTTATTTATCTATTTTCTTTTAACATCATAGCATTGTACTGGTTTTTGTGTGTATTTGTGTTTTATTTGTTTTTTACATCGCATTGTATTATTATTATTATTATTTTTATTATTATTATTATTATTATTATTATTATTATTATTATTAGAATAGACCAGCGACACAAAGCTGGGAGAAAATACAAGCATTCTATCATACCGAGGACCCCAGACCCATAAATCCAATCTGAAGAAAGAAAAGAAGACAGCTTGTATTTAACTTTGTTCCTCCAACAGGCCATTGCACAACTGAACCGTGACCGTGAGAGATTCCTGGAGGAGTCCCGCCACATACTGACAGACATCACGAGGGCTGCAGGGAGTGTGGTGCAGGGACAGGTGGGTACTGTGTACGTATACATCCTAGCTGTCAGTAGTGTGGTTTTCCGTCCCTTTCCTTCCCTTTATACCCTCACCATCTACAGTGTGTGTTCCCCAGTATTTTGCCTGAAGTGTTTGTGTCTCTTGCTCTTTATGGGGTTTTCTTGCGTCTGTGCTGTGTGCTTGGGTTTACTGTACCGTACTGTATAATGGATTTTCTCTTTCCACTGCCATTTCTGTTTGTTATCTATATCCACCCTCTTTATTCATGTATATTTTTCTTTTCATTGCCTCTTCATGGTTTCCAGTCTTATAAGGGCCTTAACCCACGAGGCTGTAGGCTGTGTCACTTATAACCATCTGTTGATATGCTTAGTATGTTAGATGTTTTTATATTTTGATATCTGAACATTATTAGTGGCTTCTTACAACAGTAGAGGGTTTGATTGTAGTGTAGTCAGATAAATATAAGTGATTGTAACCATTGTTTTTAACTTGGCATGATAATATAGGATGAAGATTACAATAAATTTTGATAGATTTATGATTTCACTTAATATGTGTTCTTATTCCTCCAATCTAATACTTACATGTCTATTGTTTCCAGGGGAATTTTCAGCCATTGATGCAGATGTCAACAGGCATCCTAGAGAATCAATTAGAGCATCTCATCTCAAGACAGATCAACCTGGCCTTAACTCGGGGACAAGAGACACAGCATCCTTCCCTCAACACAGCATCACCAGCCCCAGGACATGATAGACCTGATAGCGCACTGGAACCATTTACTAAAATAAAACAACGTGTCATCCCGGGTCGCTGTAATATTCTCACGGTCACTTCCACTCCTCTCCGCTCCAGTTCAGACGATATGGATGTCACAGGAGGAGCAGTCAGCACAAGGGAAGAACAAAATGAGATGAGTGGTGATTCAGAAACTAGAGGAAGGGGTATGCATGTAGGAAGAGTAGAATCAAGGAGAGGGATCAGAAGAGGAGTTAGCTCAGGAGTATGTGAAGCCAATCTCAAGACAGCCAGTTATGAGGAAACCAACTCTGAGGCTGAACCAGACCTGGGCAGTGCACACAACAAGAAAGGATCCTGTGTGAGAAGCCAGAGCTGCGGACGGGTTGGCTTACCAGCGTCAACGGATGGAGTGCACCACAGGATTCAGGGTTTGCCAAAGAGAAACATCCTGCCACCAAAGATGCCCAATCGGGACGGAGGCAGCACGAGTAGCCTCGAGGAAGGGAGGGAAGACGTCACCGGATTGAATGAGAGGCGTAACAAGAAGCCGCTCCTGGGGAAGATCAAGAAGGGGCACAGTGAGGGGTACATGGATGAATGGGAAGGATGGCGTGCAAGGCTCACCAGGCTGGGCAGGAAGTTCCACAGTACTGACAGTGTGGATAGAGAGGCTTGTTCTTCACCTTGCTCCACCAACACTAACACAAGCACCCACTCACTCTACCAGGACATCCCTCTTGCTGACCACACCGGAATTATGGATGAATCTGCTGCCACTGGAATAACAAGTTGTGACAACTCAGACTTCTCAGGAAGTATTCTGCTTGAGAGTCCAAATGGAACAGCAACCTCAGAAGATTTTTACTCCCAAGTTAAGAATTTGCTGGAGGAATCAGCCAACTCCAGCCAAAACGAAAGCTACTTTGAGGATGCAAACAGTAGCCTTGGAACTACCAGAAGGAAAAAGAATCACAGAAATAATAAGCGGCTTGAGGAGAAAGAGCTGAGTGCATCTGGAGTCAAGTTTCTCAAGTCTATGGAAAAGGAACTGACTACAGATGATGGGTAACCCCTGGCTAGTACAGTGGTAATGCGCCTGCCTTGCATCCGTGAGGTCGGCAGATCGAGCCTCGCCCAGGCCCGAGAGTTTCAAACTATGTACAGGGGGGTTACTGCCATGGCTGGGCACCATGGTGGGGAGTTGGGCTTGTCTGACTGACGTTCAGGAGAGTGTCTCATCAGAGACAGATACCTGAACTAAAACCCTGCAACTTTAACTTTAACTTTACTAACTCTGAAGCTATAGGACTATTCTATTATCATATAAAATCATCTTTTGTTACTAAAGTTCATCAGTGTGTTCAGAGAATCTCAACAGGAAGGTGTTTACAATTTTACATTTTTAATTTCTTTTTGAGTCTTGTCTTTACCCAAGTCAATTATTTCAGAAAGTTAACAAACAAAATAGAACAAAATACCTGAGGTTGTTATTGTTTTCAGATCTAATAGGAAATGCGGTTGTGAAATACTCTGATTATTATATGTGTGGTCTTTGTACTCAGTGATTGGGCATTATGTAGCACAGGTGACAGTGTGTTCAAGTAATTGTAAAGGGAGATTCTCTTGTTGGTAAATTGGAAGGCTACTGATTCCCCCTATTTGCCAGAAAACAGACACACTCAATGATACTAATAAGGGACCTGTTTTGTGGTATAGCATCAAGGTATCAGACACCTGCCAATTCACTAACAAATAAATCTCCCCTTAACCACTCTGTTTAACCATGAGTGAAGCTGCAAAAACACTGTGGGCAATACCATAAGGATATTGGCACCCCTTTGGACCCAAGCCAATCCTTCTGTCTTCAGCTGTCCCACCTTTCATCTATTTCCTTCATGCTTGCTGTCCCACCTCTCTCTCTCTCTCTCTCCTCACTTGTGGTATATGAATGGTCTTCTTTCTTCCCCCTTTATAATGATAGTCAATCTTCAGTGGGTTATACTTAAGTTCTGTTTATTTTCATTCTTGCTTCAGTCGTCCTTGTCTGTGAGTGGCACGAAGCTGTTCAGTACCGTAATTAATAGGACAATTTGTATGAAGAGTGATAGGCCAGATATTGACAACAATGCATATAGTATTTCAGTTCCTTTTAGCTCACGACTGTTCCTCCTTTCCATATTGCATTGGTTATTGTCAGTAGTCCAACCTATAACTTTTCTTGCATATGTTTTTTTTTTTAGTCTCTGTGAGCGCCTGAGAAAACTGATCCTTGTCAATCTGAGGGAATATTTTCAAGTGTTTTGACTCTTGGCTTGAATTATATCCCCTCATATTATTTTCTGTGCAGTTTTAATTAATTTGCAGTGTTAATGGAGTAAATCTTTTTTTACTGAAAATAGAGATGTAGAATAGACGGCTAGAAAAACAAATCAGCATAAATTACGCTTATAAAAAATTGTCTTCTAGTAAGAGCTTAATGTTACCCTGTGAAAAAAAATGCCAAAGTAATTTACCAATTATATATTTGTTGGACAAAATCTAGTCTCAGTTATGTGACAGATGGTATATTTTAGCTTATGCATTAATGTTGTTGGTTTAGATATTATATTAGGGAGAATATTAATCCTATCACTCAATAATTCAGACTCACATAATTAATGTATATTCTGTACGATAACAAGCCATAGTTTCTTTCCCCCAACCCTTCACAGAATAGATGTATTGAAGTAATGTAGACTAAGTTGTCTAACCATACACTGTTACTGACCTAACAACCAACAAACACTGACGTCAGCCGTGTATGCTTGGTAGATAATGTAACCCCAAAAGAACATGAGATTCTTTGTCAATTTAGATTACTGTATAGGGAAAAACAGTCATCATAACAAATAGGAGGAAGCTCTTGTATGAATTCAGCTTTGTGTATCCATCCATCCATCCATCCATGGTGTCAGTACTTATGGGTCATGGCTGTACAGTGCAGTAGGCCTTTGATATGATACAAACCTATTTAATTATTTTCATTTAACATTGACCCAGTAGATCTCTTAGTCTGGTAATGATTAACAGAAGCCTGGTAAAACAAACACATGGTAGTCCTCAATGAGAGACTGAGAGTAATATGAAGTGGAAGGTGATGGTAAAATGTTAGTGAGTCTTATGTGAGGGAATGAGTTAAAATACAAGTAAAATGTACATGTATATTGCATTATAGCTAGAGTTTAGTATACATTGCTGCTGTGTCATACAAAATTATGCTTATTAAAAGATGCCTACTTGTATGCAGGTAATCCTTTTCTATGCTGCAATTGAATCAATACACACAGTTTCATTTTGTACAACAGAGGAGAGAGACGGGATCTAATATAAGTATCCTCCACTCGCCTTTCTCCCATAGGTTTCCAATCCAGAGATGCTTTCCCTCTATATACAGTACTTTCCTTTTTCACCTTACAGCAGCCATCACATTTAATATTTCCTCTCTAATTCACTCCTTACGCGTCTTATACTCCATTTCCGTATCAATAATGAATGCAGTATTAGTGTGTTAGTAAGTTAAGGTCGTGTGCTAAGCATTTTATTCCGGTGCATTTGCCAAATCAAATTGTAAGTGGATGAATTTATATCATATTCTTCCCATTTTATTCCCCTCTCACTTTTCCTCATCTCATATTTTTTTTGCTTTCCCCTCCTTGTGTCATCTCATTGCTTCTCATCTCGTCTATGTTCATTCCTTTCGCCTCTTCAGCTGTCCCTCCTTTCCTTCTTTTTTCTTTGTGCTTGTTGCCCCTCCTTTCTGTTTCCTCCTCTCTTCCAGTTTTAATGTTAGTATCTTTGGTCTTTCATTCATTCATCTTCTCATCTCTTCTCCATCTTGCTTTATCTCCTCCACTATTTGCTACTCCCATCTTCTGTAATTTCAGTTTTAGATTATTCCCTCAAGTTATTAAAAGTTACATTGTCTCAGGACTGGTTTGTATATCATAGTGGACAGTGGACAGTATAATATAAAATGTGTGTATAATATGCTTAAACATTTGGAGCATTGTTAAGGTACTGTTATTTTTAAATGTTTCACCTAGATTGAATTATAATGAATATATGATATATTTTTTTCAGTTTTGGTAATGTTTAGCAAAGGTACAGTCTGCAAAAAAAAAACGAACTCCCCAATGGATAGTTATACTTAATTTCAATGTAAGGGTGGTTCCAATACTTTGTTTGCCGACTGTACATACAGTAGCTAAATTAATGTTATATTTGCATTTCATTTTAATCACTACCTGTACCTGGCATTTATCATCATCCCTTCTAAGTTTATTATCACATTCTGTGTATAATTATGTGTTTCCATCCTTGTGTTTGTCAAGGCCATTTAAAATCATATTGCAAGTGGTGTTGTGGGCTGTGATTCCTCTTCACGGTCAATTTTTTATTTCCTTAGGGGATAGTATAGTATAGTATATTGGAGCAAATAATTCCCCCCAAGTATTCCAAGAAATAGACTACCATAGTAATACTTGATTTGGTCTGGTTCTTGACATAGTTTGGAGGAATCAATACAATGCAATGTGCTAAAAGCATATTATCCCCCTAAGGAATTATGTTGTTAGTTTGATTTCCAAACAGAATAACTTGCTCAAATTAATTCACATGACATTTCCTTCTGTTTATTATTGGGCTTCATACAAATACAGTACGCCATATTATACTGTCATAGCGGTAAAGATTAGCAGTGTCAATTGAGTGCCAATTATTGTGCTGTTAACAGTGTGTGAAGTGTGTTGTTGCTAATGTAAGTGTGTAATGTTAATACTGTATTGGGAAATGGAAAGCTAAAGATGGTGAACCAGATAATACCATAACTCATCATCATCATTATTATTATTATTATTATTATTATCATCATAATCATCATTAATATCCTATATTATCATTTATATTATAATGCTTGTGATTGATGGGTTAATAACTGTACGCTGTCCACTCCCTGCTTCCCAAATCCATGAACAGCACAAGTATGCTTCTGCCATTGTTGCCTATACTGTAATATGAATCAGGTCTTAACAGTAATGTACCATAACTAATAATTTCTCTGGTGCTTTTGGGAATTTACTGCTGTACTTATATTTATTAGCTACAGGCATCCCCTGCTATATGACTGGTGTACGTTCCTCAAAAAACATCAAATTAATGATTATATAGCGAAGACGAAGAACGATCATTACAGTATATAACAAAGATGAAGAAGATTTGGCGATCGTCTACCGAGAAACTGGGATTAAAATATTAAAATAGAGTTAGCAAATATCAATTACAACCCAAGCATTCTTATAGCAGGAATGGTCGGTATAATGAAATTACAGTACAGCACAGAATCCTCTATAATTATAATATATTGTAATGTTTTAGAGCCATAATTCCAGATCCACCCAGGATAGATGATATTGGATTAATGTTCTGTATATACCTTTTAACCATAAATTAGAACTTTGGTATGAAGAAGCATCATTTTAGGATAACAGTGACAAAGTGAACCATCCTAAGGAAATGATACCATTCTTTGATTTATGGGGGGATGGTGTGTTGTAAGATGATACTTAATGATTCATTCAGACTGTGCCAGGTAATAGAATATTGACTCAGTATAGGGAAACTGTTTTGTAGTACTATAGGCGTATAGCTCAGAGGAATTGGTAGCCTACTGCCATTCAGCCCATGACAGATAGGACTACAGTAACCCTCTTGAGTTCCATCTCATTAATGTTGGGTGAACTTAGAAATAAGACTCAGGAACAATACATTAATTATCATTGGTTTATAATATTTAAACTCTTATTTTTTACATATGCCTACTGTAATAAAAAAAAGATGATACTGTAATTATAATCATAGTTTAAAGACTATTTTTCCAGTATGGTTTATGAGGAAGAATAAAACACCACTAACATTTTGAATTGAAGAGGAGACCACTTTGTTGGAAAATTGGAGGGCTGCCGATTCCACCAAACTATGCCATGAAACAGCCCACGTTAGTAATAGTGAGATGGTACAATTGCCAGCATTTATAACAGGTACAGCAGAAGGGGACTGACAATGTTGCCTGTATCAGTTATAAATACTGGCAACTGTACATCTGTTTCCTGGCATAATTTAGAATAATCAATAATCCTCCAATTCATCATAAAGACAGGCTCCCCTTAATTAAATCTATAGCAATCAGTGTTGTCATTACTATTACAAAGACTGGTGGTGGTGTGAGGGCTCCTGTCTCTGTATAGTTAATGATGTTTTATTCTTCAACAGTTTGTGTCTGTGTGTGTCAGGTATGTGTGTGTGTGTGTGTCAGGTATGTGTGTGTGTGTGTGTCAGGTATGTGTGTGTGTGTGTCAGGTATGTGTGTGTGTCAGGTATGTGTGCATGTGTGTGTGTCAGGTATATTATGTCTGTATGTCAGGTATGTGTGTGTTGCTTTTCATGTGATGTTGCTTCCTCCCAGGTCAGCATAATATGCATTGTGATATAATACTGTATGTTGTGGTGAGAATATAACACATTGATGTGGTATGGTTAGAGAATGCACAACAAAGCTTTTAATTTTTAATAAAACATTCCAGTCGCACCCTGTTTTTTTTTTTTTTTTTTTTTTTCTTGTGACCAGCAAGATATTATGAAATGATAGATTGGTAAATCATATACAGTATACAGGTATATAAATATACATTATTTTTTTCAATATTTTATAGTTCAAAGTAACCAATTTGTAGGAATGATAAATTGTATTAGATAATTCGAGAACGACGCTTTTGAATTTGGCGGGTTTTATCTCATCTGCCACTGTTTGTTGTAAGATGAATGACTATTGTCTCTACTCACAATTACCCTTATCTGTGATTATATCCTGCCTATACTTCAAAATCTTATCTCTATCTGATATTCAGCATTGTTTCCTTCCCGTTTCTTTTTATATTTATTTTAATGTGATCGTAGCAGGTTATTTTTTGCATGCCTGCTAGAGTTGAGAATGGCGTGCATTAATATGCTTAGTATAATATAATAACACAGGACATGTAGAGGTAAGATTGCATGGTGGGCAGTGTGAGCAAATTTCTACAGGATTATTTATTACCCAAAAGTCAACTCTCAATAAGCAATGTTACATGATGGTTTTTATTTTGGCGGGCGTGTGTGGGAATATCTCTGCAAAACATTATATAGTATAACCATTATGCGGTCTGTAATATTGCTTTTGAGCTCTTTATAATTATGTGTGTGTGTTTTTCTCGGCAAAATTTCACATACATATATATTTATTTAAAATGTAATTAGATGGGTTGTATTTTAAATTTGGCGGGCATGTGTTGAGCATCTCGCACCCAAAATGCTTGGTGAGGATTGAGACCAGTGTTGCCAGGTCTGCTTGGCAAAATTTCCCTATGTTCAACATCAGAAAATTCCTTTTTACCTCAGAAGTTCCCTGTTTGCTCCTGAAGATAGTCGCACATTTACCATCTTATTGATATTTCGTCTATTAGAAATTTCCCCATATGTTTATAATTTTCTCATTGGTACCTTTAATTAATTCCCCATGACGAGAAAATATTTCGCCAAGTAGAAATGTTCCCATTTCCTCTTGAATAATCTGTATATAATTTTCCCCATCGGTACAGCCACAATCAAATAACCACTGACACTTCCCTTCCTTCATGTAAATAAGCAGTATCATATCAAAATATACACTACCTTACGTCAATTCAACCCCCTCGATTATTATTATTATTATATATATTTACTACGACGGAAAGAAAGAGTAGTTGCGAGTGGATATTTGTTTGTGGTTCGCTGTACACAATATAGCTCGCAATCTAAAAATTTGTATCCAGGTCTTGTTAATTAAAGTTTCGAATCATTTGACATACTGGTGAACCAATTACAACGCTTATCCTATTTGATATTTGCTTGAGCTCGCTATTCAAAGGCTATTCAAAGCAAGCCTGTTGGCAGATACATATTTTGGATTGCGAGTGTACATACATACATCCATTATTCAAAGCAAACCTGTTGGCAGATACATATTTTAATTGGATTGCTTCTGTATATACATCCACTATTCAAAGCAAGCCTGTTGGCAGATAGGCCTACATATTTTGGATTGAGAGTGTAGATGCATACCTCAAAATAATAAATTCCCCACGCCTAGAGATAAAATTCCCCACGTCTCGAGAAAATACCCCATATAGTTGGTAACTGTGTATGTAGTTGAGACCGCATGGTGGTGTTTTGGTGACGAGACTGACGGGGGTGCGCAGTGGCCATTACGCATCACCACAAACAGCCATATTATTACCCACCTCAACACCCTACACTTGGCCCTAAATATCCAACGCACTCGCAAAGTACGTAAGTTGGCCTTTATCTGGCGTGTGGAGGCCCCGGTTGAAGGGTTAAGGGTGGCCAGGGTGTGTATAATGGCCGCCCTAAGGTTGAAATAAGGCGGGAATAGTGAGAACAAGTTACCGGTGTTGGTCTGTCCAGGGGCAGCCTTCAAGTGACTGTCAGGTATTTCACGCCGAGTTCTTTGTGACAAATTCCAAGTTTCCCTCGGCATAGGTCGCCAAGGTAGGGTTGATTACGAGCCGAATATGCAGCCAGCTCCTTGATTTATGCACCGCGAGTGTGAAAAATGCATAAAATAAGCTGGAATACCCGTAGGGAGGGGGACTTTTAATGGGACCCGATGCCACCTACTAACTACAACACCCGATACAAAACATGATTGTATTCCCTCCTTCTACCCATTTAGTTCACGTGTATCCAGACAAAGGGGTTATATAGACGAATGCACGCCTCTCGTAGGACCCCAAATCCCCCTCAATTTCCCCCCCAAGGTGTACGTACGAAAGAAAAAAAAGGTGTTTATTATTACGTCCTGGGAATTTTCAGGACAAGGCATGGGTGAGTGAGTGAGTGAGTAAGTGGTTGCCTTAGTTGGGTTGTGTAGTGAACATGTGCTGGACGGAACTAATGAATCTTTGGTGGACAATCTTTGCTTACCTCATCAGCATCTTTAAAATTGACAATCTTTGCTTACCTCAGCATCTTTAAATTGACACTGTTGCTTAACTCAGCAGCATCTTTATATTAACCAACCCAACAACAAGTCAGCATTCTCTCATTTCTTCTATATATTATTTTCTTTTTGTTTGTTGAGTTTGGGTTTGTATGCAAAAAAAGGACAAAGGTTTTTTTTTTTAATTAATAACCAACCAGTCAGTCAGTCAGCATTCTCCTGTGTTATATATTTTTTATTTATTTTTTATTTTTAATTCCGGTATCCAGAAAATTACAAAGGTTTTAATAATAGGATATAACTAACCAGTAGTCATCTTCCATCTTCTATTTTATATTTTCTTTTGTTTTGTAGGCTATTGGTGTGTATGTGTGTATGCAGAAAAGAACAAAGGTTTTTTATTAATATATCTTTTGTGTGTGTGTATGCAGAAAAGGACAAAGGTTTTTATTATATATTTTTTGTGTATGCAGAAAAGAACAAAGGTTTTAATTAACCAACCAGTCAATTAGCATCCTCCTTTCTTCTACTTTATATTTTCTTTTGTGATAGTGTGGGTGTGTATGCAGAAAGGGATAAAAGTTTTAATTATTCAACCATCCAACCAAGTACATCAGTCAATCGGTCAGTCGGCATTCTCTTGTCTTCTATATTATTTTCTTTTGTGTGTGTGTGTGTGTGTGTGTGCTGAAAAGGACAAAGGTGGTCAGGACAAAAAGTAATAATTGGTTGTTAATTGTATCACCTTTTAAAAGAGTATAGCAACCTAACAGTTCTTAATTGTACCTGAGAAACATCTGAACTCATCTAATTGCCACACCTTTTAGCTAGATGCAGGTTGGACTTGAGATAATCTTTACCGTATATGAAAAGTATATTTTTACATGGAAAATATTTCTACATACCGGTAGCAATGATAAGGTTCAGTGCCAACAAAGAAATATAGTATTCAAGTTTGTACTGCAAGGAGTGTTTTGCCATTCAAACTGTGTTACCCATGCCGACATTTTTAAAGTTACACGAGTCAACTTATTATTTCTACATCCATTGAAATCTCTGTAAAAATACTTGTATTACTTGGTGTCAGTTGTACAGTTGGCCACACATGAAGCTGGTATGGCTCGTTACTTGTGAGCTTGCTAGAACGAAAGAAAAGTGAATTTTTTTGTTATTGTTGACAGGCAGATAGTAAAATATTATTACTATCTGCTTGTCAACAAACTATAACTTTTGCTCACTTTCCTTTCTGTTGTAGGTATCTCGAAAGTAGCAAGGCATACCAGATTCATGTGTGGGCAATTGTATCCTTTAGCTATGTGTTATGTCTTACCAAGGTGGGAGGAATGTGTGTGTGTGTCTTAGGGTTAATTAAATCCCTCAAATATGAAGACAATTGTGATTCTATTCTGGGGGATAAAATATTATCTGATTTGTAAGTGACAAGCCATTTTGATCTAAAGAGTTAAGATGACCTTTAGTAATTCATTTAACATGATAAATTTCATTAGTGATAAAAGGAGAAAATATCTTTACTTTTTCAAATCTTTACTATAGACCTTTTCTTGTTGGAGAGTAGGCTACTGGTAATAACTTCATTGATAAAGGAGCTGATTGGCTTCATTAAATATTCACACAACACCGTTGACAAATATTATAAATTTTCTACTACTCTTAAACATTTAATATATTCTCTGGTGGGTTGTGTTGATACCATAATGTGAAAGTTATGATAGAACATTGAGTTGATGTTACCTGTGAATCATACTTGACCTTGGTCAGTTTGTCATTGTTTGACTTTCCATCAGATCCTGATGATCATTGAAAGTTATTTTTTTTAGTCATATATAATAATTATATTTTGTTTATATGCTTAGTTTCTTCAATTTTCTATATAAATAGTATTCAATATCACCCAAATGTGGCAGACTGAGCTAGGAATAGGACTTTGAAACCTGTCAAGGTTATTAACATTACAACCTAATAAAAGTTGTTCAGATAGATGGTGGCATTGTTTTATGTAGACATTAATGAGAAAGGGTCAGTTAGGATATGGCCTATAGCCTACTGTGATGATTAAAACAGTAAAGTAAATATGAGAAGAATTTTGTACCATTGTCACGAAGTTGCTATGAGAATATGGTTGAAGAAATTGTGTTTGTATTGTGACTTGGCATCGCAATATAGTTTTATTGCAATTAAAAAATCAGTTGGGAGAAATAATTGTTTATAGGTTTCCATGTTGATTCTATTGCTATCCATAAAGACATTAGATACCCCACAGGAAGGTACAGTTGGCCACACATGAAGCTGGTTTGGCTTGTTACTTGTGAGGTGGCTACAATGAAAGGAAAGTGGAAAATGATGTAGTTTGTTGACAGGCAGACAGTAAAATAGTATTACTGTCTGCTTGTCAACAAACTATAACTTTTGCTCACTTTCCTTTCTGTTGTAAGTATCTCGCAAGTAGTGAGGCGTACCAGATGCATGTGTGGGCAACTGTACATACATACAAGGGCTGGCTTTGCATTGACTAAGCTGATAATGATTGGAGATGAAGAAAAAGGCCAGATGTGGTATAGTATATTAAGGTGTTATTGATGATGATGGTTGTGTATGAGTCAGCCCAGGAGGAGATAAGCTGAGCTGGATGTCGAGGTCATTACTTCCTCCTCACTTCATGTGGGGGAAGCACAACAACACTGGCCTTCATCATGCAACACAAACCCACTCACCCGGTTATTATTTTTATACAGGGGTGTTGGAAGGCCGAATGGAAGTTATACACCATATTAAATAGCTATAGAGTCTTTAATTCTGTTTTTTATTGTAATAATGAGGCCTAATATATATATATATATATATATATATATATATATATATATATATATATATATATATATATATATATATATATATATTATATTATTTTTTACATGAGTAGGTGACTGTTTTTATAGTTAGTTTCAGTATCTATAGCCAGATAAAATGCTTCTGAAATGGGTTTTTTGTTGTTGTTGTGGAAATTAATACAAATATTTATGTGAATAATAGGGATATCCAGGAAGGGAAGGTAAGGCTAGGTTTGTTAAATAGCCTTGGGTTAGGTAAGGTAGATTTTATATGGTACTCATGAAAGATTCATAAAAAAAAATCCTTAAATATTTGTATAAAATTGGTGCAAAATTGGACCCCAGTTAAAATCAGAAATATGACCAATGATAAGGTGTGTTTATTTTGTTGCAGGAGTTGTTACAGAGGATGGTCATGGAAACTCCATCTCCGCAATGTGTTGGGCTCGAGTTTGTGCGCCAGTACTATACGGTGCTCAACAAGGCCCCCCTTCACCTCCATCGGTAAGGTTTTCTGACTTGAGTTGTACACAAAATAACAAGTACCCACACCACACTCAAGCTTTCAGGTGCAGGTACTTCTTGTTTTACATAAAATTTGATTTTTAACTTCTTCAGTTTAAAATAAAAGTTAAAACTATATAATTTCTTTGTTTCTGTATTTTGTTTAAAATAACACCGTATGCTTGATAAAATAACTCTTAAGTTTTTTATCTCTTTCTTTATATATGTACACAAAACTAATGATCCCTTCCTGTCTGGTATAAGTACATACATTAATCTCTTGCTCTCACAGGTTTTTCAGTCACAACTCGTCGTTCATGCATGGGGGCCACAACTCAATGAGCGAGGCCATCATTGGCCAGGCAGACATACACAAGATGATCATGAGCCTCAACTTTCGTGACTGTCATGCCAAGATCCGGATGGTGGATGCCCAGGCCACTCTTGGGGACGGTGTGGTCATCCAGGTAGGTACATGAGGGTTTGTGTAGAGTTGAGGTATTTGTGTGCAGAACGTATTGATCCATTTCTTACCCTTTTGATCTTATACTTTGAGCATTCCAAACCAGTCTAGTGATTTTTTGAGGGGTCCTTTGCAGGTGACTGGTGAGCTGTCGAACAATGGTAACCCGATGCGACGGTTCATGCAGACATTTGTACTGGCCCCACAGACCCCCAAGAAGTACTACGTCCACAACGACATCTTTCGCTACCAGGATGATGTGAGTTACCAATACTGTTGCCTGTCAAATGTATACTAACATATATAAATCTCCTTCATCTAACACAAACCTGGCAGATCACATACACTGAAGGGAAGAAAAGGCAACAAAGTTAAAGAAACGGGCTAGAAAGGAAGCGAAGAAGAAAGAGGGGGAAAATAATTATTGCAGTAAATAGCCACACGGGATTTAAATGCAGACATTTCCACAGACTGGACTATCTCATTTGGTTATTGATTTAATATTTTGACAAACGAAGGAATAAAACACCATGAAAACAGCGTTGTATGTGCATTAATAGGATTTATAGCAAGGTCATTAAGAATAAGAGTAAACCTACTAACTGGGTAGGCTTGAACAGTTCACGCAAAGCACCATGGAAGGGATGCTGATTATTGTCACAAACTACAGTATATAAAAAACTAGGTACACCAACAAAGAATCCACAATCACAGTATACAAACAATATATTTGATCAGTGATGGATTATGCAAGCCCTGCCTGGGCTTCAAACCTCGCTGAGACTCGTCACAACACACTTCAAACCATACAGAACAGAGCCCTAAAGACAATCACAGGCTGCACAGCTACCACACCTACAGACCACCTACACTATGAAACCAAAGTCCTCAAAATCAAGGATCATCTTGACATGAGGCACACAAACACTCCACAAACCCACAACATTCACTACATTACATGGCACAGCACCCACACATACCAAGGAACATTAATACAACACCTAGTATACGATACCACACACTATCATCTCTTGCACTATGCCCACCCCAAACCAATCTCCAGAAACACATCCATACTCAGATCAGTCATCAGTCCATCCAAACACTCAAAAACAACACACAGCTGCATGCACGACCTCCTGACATCCATCCATCTGAATCCTCCCTACCCCATGAGGACAGAGTCCACCTGGCCAGGCTGCGATGTGGCCACCACCCGGCCCTTCTGACGTACCAGAAGAGGCTGGGTGGAGCCATTGCGGATGCCTGTCCAGGATGCAACACAGCACCCATACTATTAAACACAATATTGAAGACTGCAATACACACAACCACACTCGCCAACAACACAACATACACTCTGAGGGCACTGTGGGAAAGCCTGGTTCAGGCCATGGCCTTCCTCAGGAGCTCAGGGCTGCTCGGCCAGACAGCTTGAGGAACTTCAACAACTTGGTGCCCGTGATACAAGTGAAGAGATAGATTTGAGGACATGAACTTGGTGGTAGTTCCAGTCATGAGGGTCTGTTTAACTTTTTTTTTATTGTGTGTTAATTTTCTTATGCTTCTGGATATTTTTCTTTAATCATATTTAAAGCTTTATCAAGCAATTTTAGATGGCAGTTGGCAGCAGACATCCTAACAGATGAACAATACTCAAAATGAAGCAGAATGAAAGCATAAAAGGAAGTTAATACAATGGAGTCATGAGAAAAACTTTGGTAGCACTTACAAAGTAAGCCTGTCTTGTGCAATAGAGGCAGACAGTGATCAAATGTGTTTCTCAAAAGTTAGTTTTGAATCAAGGGTAACTCTCAACAAATGAGAAGTAACTACTTCCTCAATATGTTAACCAGAAATATTCAGTCTGGGATGAAGTGGAACAAAATCTTTGGGAAACATTTGGTGTGTTTTTTATCTTCAACACCACCATATCATTTTTTCTTGTATCTATGTTCTTTCTCTACATATATTTAACACTATCACCCTTTGTTTATCATCCCTAGGTGTTCAGTGATGAGGATGGAGGAGATGAGGGTGGGAGTGAGGTGGAGGAGGAGATAGAGACTCCCTCCCTGACCCCCCAGTCCTTCACCACAGCCCCTCCACCTCCCTCGGCCACCGTCAACGGATCTGCCCATCCCCCTGAACCAGAGCCCACTCCCCCAGTCGCACCCCAGACCCCCACTGCTCGCCCACAGATCCCTACTCCAGTACCAGTAAGTGTAGAGTACTTGATTTATCTTTTATTTTTATGTTCTACATCTTGCATACCACATTTTCTCCAAAAATTCTTTCACAGCACCAATCATCTCATCTGTGGTTTGCTCACACAAACCTAGCAGTAATATCATCCATTCTCTCCCTGTTAATTCCATTCCATTTCAGTCAGGATGATCTGCATCATCTCTGTTCTGTCTCTCATACTTCTCACATCCCATCATCACATGTTCTACCGTTTCATCCTCTCCTGTGTCACACATCTGGCATACCTTGCTTCGGGATTCAGACCATCTATAACTTCTTGCATTCACCCCCATACATTGCGCTCTGGCTCGAAAGAGTAGATCACCACCCAGACTTCCCTCATACCACTTCACATACTCTGGGCATTCTTTCTCCTTATACCATACAAGAGTTTCCTTTTGTTTCATATAATTTTTCCACTTTCTTAGCCCCAGGCATTTCACTTCTTTGTCAATCTCACTTTCTACTTTCTTGCATCCCAGTCTAGCCCCTCTCTATTCCTGCTCATTATTTTCCACTCATGCATAAATCCTCTAACTACCATAACCATTTATATATACCATTTTCTCACACTTCTTTCCCCATTTGCCGTTTCTAATGTTCCACATATAAACCTTTCTTGCCAATCTTGTATCCTCCATTCGTTCCAGTCTTACTTTGTATCTAAGGGTTGCTTTCACCAGTCTTTTTCTTAATGTACTCCATCCCATATCACCTCTCAAAGCTGTTATCTCTGCATACCTTGGTGCATTCAGTGCCATTCTCGCTATTCGGTTCTGTCCCACCTCTAACTTGTCTATCTCACTCTCCTTCCATGCAATAACTTGCATGCCATACATAATGCTCGGGACAGCCACACTCTTCCATACTTCTCTCATCATATCATACTTGCTTGCTCTCATCCTCGCTGCACTTGCCAGTCGTCCAACCCATTGGTTCGTCTTGCTAATCTTTTCATTTTTGGTCTTTTCACTTCCACTTGGACTCAGTCATACCCCTAAGTACTTATATTCATCAGTCTGTTTCAGAACATTCTCTCCCACTCTCCATGTATGCTCTCTCTCATCATCTGTTCTATTCACAATCATTACTTGGCTTTTCTCATTACTAAATTTCACACCAAAATCTCTCCAATACCCATGTATAAGCTAAATAGGGTTGGAGAAAGTATACATCCTTGCCTAACTCCTCTCTCACTTCTTACCCATTCTGTTTATAGATCTCCCAGCCTGTACATTGCTCTTGTGTTCTCATACATACTTCTCACAATATTTACAAATTTATCACTCACGCCTATCTTTTCTAAGACTCAACATAGCATCTTCCTATCAACCCTGTCATAAGCTTTCTCTATATCTAAGAAACATAGGTATAGCTTACATCCATCCTTTTTCTTTCTTTCAATCAGTTCATTCACCACAAACATATTATCTTCTGCTCTCCTATCTTTACGGAAACCATTTTGCTCTTCACCCAGCACACTGAATCTCTCAATCCATCTGCACAATCTTTCATTCAACACTGCACTGAAAATCTTTCCCAGTGTGTTCAGTAGGGCTATTGGTGTGTAGTTTCTAAGCTCATTTTTACTCTTACAGCCTCCCTTATGCAGCAACGTCACTCTACATTCATTCCATCTCTTGGGTACTCTCTCTTCTTCCCACACTTTGTTAAACAACTCTTCTTTTCAACCATAAACTCCCCTCCATTCTTGTACATTTCATACTTCTTCTCTGCTAATTCTTACATTCAGTTCCTCTGCATCCTTCCATTCCAGTGTTACATTCTCTCCTTTTACATCAGTCACTTCACCTACACCTCCAATATTCTCCCAGAACTCTTTTATGGTCTTGCTCATTTCTTCCTTGTCAGTTATACATACACCATTTAGCTTGAGACTGTCTACACTGAAAGTGTAGACATTCCCTCCCCTCTCATAAATCTGTACCATTCACTCCCACCTTCCAACCCCTTTTCTTTTAGGTTCTGAATCACTCTCCTTTCACATTTTACCTTTTCATCTCTATAATCTTGCACTTTGCAACTCTCTGCTGCTTAACATATGTTGTCCATGCATTCAGGTACTCATTCTCAGCTTTGTCACTTTCATGCCTTTTCTTTCTCAGCTGCGTACATGCTCTATTTAGTCTTTTTCGCTCTTTCCTTGCATTCTTAATCTCTTCATTCCACCATGGCTTACGTTCTCTCTTTCTTCCATTTACTTTTACAAAACCTATCTGGCTAACTGCTGCATTTTTCACATTTTCTACAAATTTTTCATTCACCATGTTCACATCATGTAGACTTCCAATGCTCCAACTTCTTTCACTCAGGTCAACCTGGAAATCTTCCCAATTTACATTCCTCAACTTTCATTTTCTTTTTCTCTCCTTCACTCTTTTTTCCTTTCTTCCCTGCAACATACATTCTAACACCAGCATATTATGATTTGCTAACATAAAATCAATTGCAGATTCTTGGTTCCTTGCACTCCACGTCACACGTCTCTCTGATAGGGTTTCATTCAGGTTTTCCATATCCATGTCATTTACAAACTCAACAAGCATTTCACCATTCCTGTTCATTTGCTCTCCTAGTAAACCAATATGTCCATTCATGTCTCCCATAACAATTACTCTTTCATTTGCATACTCTCTTACAATCTTCTTCAATATACTGTATTTTTCACCATTCTCTCTCCTTGCTCTCTCACCTTCCACAGTCATGTATACTACTACCATTATGACTATTTCAGGCCTTCTCTGATTATTCATGCATTCAACTCTTCTTGTTTTTCATCTTTTGTTCAGGTTAATTTTTTTCACTTCTGTACTGGTGTTCTTATTTCTTTTCTCATTAATTTATTTCATCAGTTTTAGTGTGTTCTTTTTACTCTTAGTAAATTTCTTCTGCCTAACCTTCCTGGTTTTTTAATTTATGTGTTTACTTGTTTGATAATGTGTTTTTATTTCACCTTTGGAGATATTCCATACTATATTATTTCACCTTTCCATGGTGATATTCTTGTTTCTCACTTTTTGTTGTTAGTTCACTTGGTTAGCTCTCCTGTTCTCTAATGAACAATTAATATATATAAAGCTCACAAAAAGTTTTAGAGAGAGACTTTATTATTATCAAAGGGTTATGGTATCTCAATGTAAGGGTTTTTGTTAACTACCATGACTCCCTCAGGTGCCCTCTGTGGTTGCTGCTGGTAACACTCCTTCAACCGGCACTGCTGCCACTACCCCCATGGTGGCCCCGCCCCTCTCCCCGACACCCCCTGCCCCTGCTGTCGCTGATCCTGCCCCGGAAACTCCACCCACCGTCACACCAGAAAAGGTTGGTGACTGGGAATGGTTTGGAGTATCCATGGATTAATTTAGGGTTTATTACCAGTAGGTTTAAGTCAATATTAAATAGTTCCTGTAGTTCTCCCCAAATTTCACTCCTGCATGTCTAAATAATTTCTATTGCAATAACAAATATCTTTTAATATTTACAATGTAGTGTAGTAAGACTGTACTGTATGTTATTTGTTTTGTAGGAAGAACAAGGTTGGACCCACGTGACCACATCTGATGGCTGGACCCCAGTTCCTGATCCCCAGGGGTCTTCCTGGGACGAACCCGTAGTGCCACAGAAGGAGACCCCAGACCCCGACCCTCCCCAGCCTGACTCAGTGCCACCCCCAGTGTCCAATGAACCCAAGACCTATGCTAACCTCTTCAAGGGCTCCCAGGGCTTTGCTGCTGCTGCTGCTTCACCTCCTTCCCTCCCAGTTCAGGTTCAACCCCCTCCTTCACAAACCACACCACCTGCACCCCAACACACACACACCATGGTAAGTATATTGGTTTGTCCATGTATCTTATAATTTCTTACAATTTATTTAAACAATATTTACTTGTACCTATATCTTTCAGCATGAGTTCCTATTGTGCTTACTGTACCATCTTTCCATCATAGATTTGCTGCTGCGGCGCCTAATATAAAAATTATCGATCAATCCATCAGTGTGAGAAAATGATCAAGAACATGTAGATTTTTTTTATGTTTTTAGTGGGGAAACTACTGTAGATTTGTTGAAGTGTTGCATATTTTAAATTTGCTAATATTTAATCATTTGTATGTATAGTAATGTGCAATGTGTAACCTGGAGCAAAAGATTTGAATTTGATTATCTTTGTTTTTCAGAACCGAACTGAGAGCAATCCCCGCACCTCAACCACTCCAGGCATGAGCAGCGGTCCTCCCCAGTCCCAGACTGGGGGAGGCTTCACTCAGCGCAACCCCAGGAGCACACAGGGTCGGGGACCACCCAGAGACCGCCCTTACAGGCCCAATGGTGAAGACAGTTCTGAGCTAGGTATGTTTTTAGCAATATATATATACTGTATATATATGAAAATAAATCAGTTGAGGCACGTGATCAAGGAATATGCATGTTTCTTTCCCTCCTTGTGGACTTGCATGCATATATATATTTTCTCTCCAGTGCATAGATTTGACACATTAAACATAGGTTCCTGTTCTGTTCCTAAAAACTTCTTTTTCTATTCACATGAAACAGACAGCCTCGGAGGTGAAGAGAAGCGGCGACCCCCTGTACCTGACAGCCAGCAGATCTTTGTTGGCAACCTGCCCCACACAGCTGGAGAGGAGGAGCTCAAGGTGGGTTTTTGATATGTGTAAATACATAAAGTTATCCTGGCCATGACAAGCCAGTTACTAAAAAGTTTAGAAACTAGAATATTTTAGACCACAATTTTAAATAAGTATTCTTGAGCTAGTGTACTACATGATATTTTTTTATTTTTGCTATATGTTATATTTGGCATTATTGTTGTACTTCATTACATACTCATCCCTTATCAGTACTAATTGTATTTCATTTGAATACTACAGATTGAATTTTCCAAGTATGGCAAGATTGTTGACATCCGGATAAACACAGCCAAGAGCAAAACTGGTCCCAAGGGTCAGGTTCCCAACTTTGGCTTCATCACATTTGAGGACGAAGGCACTGTCACTAGGGTTCTCACTAATCGGGTGAGTATATGAACAAAGATATAGCTGAAGTATACAGTATACAAGAATAATGAGTAAGGGGAAGGATATAATATTATTTAAAAAAATGCAGAATACTGTATTCTATATACTGTGTTCTATATTTTGTAATTTATTTACATAATGTGTTATAATAATATGTTTGCACATATACAGCCAATCTTCTTGAATGGTGACCACCGGCTGAACGTAGAGGAGAAGAAGGCCAGAATGAGGATGGACAGTGGTATGGGACGCCCCAATAGTGGCCGAGGTGGAATGGGCGGTAGCGGTGGCATGCGTCAAGGACCACCAGGTGGCGGAATGCAGGGACGTGGTGGTGGCAGACCCAACTTCCGGGACAGCAATCGTGGTGGCCCTGGGGGTCCCAGAGGCACCTTTGTGGCACGCCGCTAGCCCCGCCACCCAGCATAGTCACTTTGGCCCACCACCACCACCGCCAACAGGTGTCGTCGTTGTGGGCGCTGCAGTTAACGATAACGGTGGTGTTGTTGAAACATGAGGAGGTGCTGCATTGTCCTCCTGTACCATACGTAGTGAAGTTAAAAATATATATATATACACATATATATCGATATGTGTGAAAATCTTGATTCCCTTTGTGTCAAGAAGTGGGAAAGGAATAGAGAAGGTACTGCACTATCCTGTAGTGATGTTACAAATATTGAAAAATGTCTGACAGTTTTATTGAGCTGAAGAAAACAACCCACATTTTATTAAAGAGGTTCTGCACCATTCTCTTACAGTGGTTACACAAATATCGATAAGTGGCGGACAATTTTAATTGAGGAAAATTATACCTTACATTATAAAGGCTATTAATAGCTATCGGTATTTCTATATACGCTTGAAGGGGATATCATTAACCTTCCTCACGTTGTGATAAATAGAGCTGGAAGGTGCAGTATCTCCCTTTGTTTTAATGATACCACCTTAACCTTGAGTACGGCCGCTGTACAACACTGGTGTGCTTGTCAGGTGAACTTCATGCCGTTTGATAACATTACTGCTAAGACGGTGGCCGCTTGGAAATAAATACTGGTGCTTGAGGTGATGACAAAAAGAATTACCGGTAGTGATATCATACATAAAAAAAAAACTTCAATAACTTAAGTGGCTTCTTTTGTAATTTAGTTACTCCCACCTCTCTCTCAGTAACTGTTTTAGAATAACCCGATTGATTTCCATTTTGTGAACACAAACCATTTTTCCACTGATGACTGTACTTAGTCCTAGTGCCTCCCTTGATATATACTTTATACAGTACTTGTTTTATGTATAAATAAGAACCTTCCTGTCTGGATGGTTGTGATGGAATTCAATCTCAATAGTAATTTACGCGTATTTGGTAATAATACAAAACGTTGTGATTACCAGGACCATTCCCATAAACAGCTACTAGTCAGGATTGAAACAAAGTTTTTTGTGCTTGTCTGTTACAAAAGCAACACATTCTCTTTGAAATTTCAATTAAGGAGGGAACAAGTGGATGAAAATCTTCGTTGAACTGATTTTTCTGCAGGCATTTTGATTCCACTTTTTTTGCTTTCTGTTTTTTGTGTTAAAATGTTTTAATGTAAAATGTTTTAACTTATTTTTTGTGGCACCAGGTTAAGGGGCCTGTGGTGAAGATGGCATATTGGAGGTTAGTGATTTCTCCAAGCTGTGCCAAGAGATAACATTGCCTTAGTATAGCCAAGGCTGGTATTGTTGCTCAGCTTGGGGAAGGAATCAGTAGCCTTCAGATTGCCAACAAAAATATTAAGCCCATAAAGCCTGGTGCTTGTTTAGTACCTGGCAACAAGATTGGTGAGGTTTAATTCACTTTGTCCCCAAATGCTGAAGTGAATAATCATCTCTGTGATGCCGATACTGCCCTCGGCCCATACCCACACACACTAGAGCAGGTACAGCAGACCTTTGATATAACTCAAATATATTTAACGGTCTTCACACAAAACCAGCTAAACCCCGATGTCCGTAATTGTAGAATTGGCATAAGAAAACCTAGGGAAATGTTAGGGGTGATCAATGCTGGACAAAATGTAGATGGAAGGTGCGGATAGAAATGATAAGTTTGTGTTACATCAAGGGTCTGCTATATCACACTGTCACATTTACCCTCTGTTGTCTGGCCAGTTTGTATTGTTCTGTGCTCCAACCCATTAACAGAGGTTTGGAGGATACTCGGTGATAGTGAATGGAGCAAACCTGACTCTAGAATGAAGGATAATGGCGTAAAGACAATAGGTGACGGCGTGAGCAACCACAAACGCAATAATCTCTTGTAGGCAAATTGGAGGACTACTAGTTACTGCAAATTATGCCAGAATATAGACTGCTTCCCAATACAACCAGAGGATCTGTTTTATAGCAGGGTTTGTAGGAATTTGTAACTCTCCAATTCAACCCCAAGAGGCTACTCTCGTAATCAGATACAAACAGCACCACTGACAGAGCTGGCATATGTCTGGTTTTGGGGCTGCATGTGAGAAGTCGTGTCGGCCCAGTGAGGCGATTAACCAGTACCTTGGTTTCATAGACACTACATCGTGGGGCCATTGTAACAGTGTTGGTTCCTGTCATTGCCACCAGTTGAATCGGTCATTGCTTATGCTAGAAAGATGTGCCTGAATTAAAGTTGCCATCTCAAGAACTGAACGCACCTGGCAAAACCTGGTAAGTACTTCAGAGCCTCAGCATCTGTGTTGCGTACAGTTATAGCCAGGACCTTGTAACCACCCTGATCAATACACTTGTCATTGGCAAGCACTCCCTCCTAGTAGGTGGTAATAATGTAAATGAGGAGGATATTGCCACAAGTGAAATATGACTATCAAGATTGTTATGGAAACCTGGCTGTAATTGTACCACACTACATATCTGGTGGGTGTATGGGCCAGTTTTACAATGGGTTATGTTCGTCATGTTCCATATCAGCCACAAGCGCTGCATGGTTCACCATCCACACTCCCTACAACTATCACACAAATAAATAATCATTACCACAATCCAGTTAACAAAATCATCTTGCAGTTCAATCACAAACTCGCTACACACAGTCCCACGTCTTTACATTCAGGCCCTTATGAATTGACTGTACAGTTGTAAAAATCAACTTTATGTGGACACATAATTATTCCTAATTCTTGCCTCTGTATGGGTTTGTGAGTCATGTGCAATAAAATTAACGGATTAAATGGCAATGACTGGTATAATGGCTTGATGTAGTGTCTGGAGCCATTATACCAGCCATTACCATCATTTTGTCTTCTGAAGTTTTATTGTGTATGGGCTTATGTTCCAGCTCTGTCATTGGTGTTGATTGCCCTACTAAAGGAGTCCTCTGTTGTCAGCATATTGGAGGGCCGGTGACTCCTCTAAACTAGGTTACAAAACGGCTGAGGTTCTCGTTTGTTTCCTGGTATAGGTTGAAGGAGTACATAGCCCCTTGATTAACTCACAGCAGATGACCACCTATAACACACAACGCCACACACTAGATGCGTCGGGCATTACAGCTATAGTGACGCATTCCACTCTTGGCCGAGCATGAATCCGCATTACCTCAATTTTTTCTTCTTTTTTTTATTATATATATATATATTTGTTGTGGGTGAAATCGAGTATTACGTTTAATTTTTCAATCAGCTGCTCATAGATGATTTATCAATTTGGAGGAGCATACAAAAACAAAAAACCTGAAAGGTCACACTTCAATTTTTTTTTTTTTTTTTTTTATGATTTTTATACTATCTAATTCCATGGGGTCACTGTTAAAACTTTCTTGACAAGTTACATGTCTCATAAAATGTTGTAGTGGCAGTTTTCACCAAAATGGAGAGTTAGGACGCTATTTATACTTCACGTGTGAACTGTAACCACCATCCCCAAAGCATTTTTAAACAAAGATGTATGCAAGAGGAAACAAAGAGCCTTATCACCATCAATACTGTTGCATCAATATCAACATTTGTTTCATTCCATTGGACTGCAATCTTGAGCTGACCGGTGCATGCAATGGGCTTCAGGCGTTGGTGATTGACATTTTTTATATTTCTTTTTAATCATTGTTATTATTCTCTTTTCATGTGCGAATCAGTATTACAGTAGCCCTGTATTTCATGCCCTTAATTCACTAGTTTTGTTATCGGTTGTGTTTATAAGGCAGGTTCCCACGATAGTTGGATTTGCAGATATGTGATATTAGTTTAGATAGGGGAGCAGTTGTCAGGTGTAGTGAAGTGGGTTGCATGCACTGGCAGCTCAAGTTTGGTCTGTCCTTGTTTGATTGTTCTTTTTTTAAGGTCGTAAGATTTTGTTAGTGATGTGGAGGCTAGTGGTTACTCCAAATATATGCCAGGTGCTGATAACATATACAGTACATTGTTTATCTTTCATGGCATACGATTTGGAGGAATCATTATTCTCTATCCTACATTTTCTTTAGAATCTGGCAAAAATGTACTGGCTCCTTAGTTAAATATGTTGGCTTATTTAATAAATGTAATGCAGTCCAATATTTAATACGCCAAAACTTTACATAAGGTACTTATCTGCAAAATACAGATTGTTATGTATGCAAACCAAAGGTTACTTTGAAGGGAATTGGTGTGTTTTTGCCAGGTTAAAAATGAAAAGAAAGAATCCCTACAACTCACCAGCATTATCTTACTCCTCTTGAAGTGTTAATTGTACAGTTGTATGCAAAAGTTCCGTACCTCGGCCTCTTCCTGATCTTCTGTAATATGTAACTACAATACTGTATAAAGATTGTGTGTGTAAATGTGAGGTGGGGGGAAGGGAATTCATCCATTAATTGTTTTCATACATAAAAAAAAAAATTAATGCAATGGTGTGCACTGATAAAACTTAAAAAAAAAAAAAAAAAAAAATCTTTGTTGTCCAAGTTCAGAGTGTAGGTGAGACGGAACTTTTGGTGCCGACTGTACTTGATTTATCCAATCCCACTTCAGAGGTCGCTGTTCTGTGACCTCTGAATATTTCACCTAAAATATTATTACTGTAGGTAAAACCATTTAGCTCAAGGTCATGTTAGTTAAGGGAGGTTAAATGTTGGTGATAGAAGGCCGCTGATTCCTCCAGATCATGCAGAGAAACACTTGCTTCAGTACTAATGAAGTAATTTGTTTTGTGACACCCTTTAGAGAAATGTGAGGTCTTCAATTGAGCAATATATAACCTTCATTAAGAGTGCACTAGTTTCATGTCGGGTATATCTAATGATGTTTGTATAAAGAGTTAATTTAATTTAAAGTCGTGAATGTTGAAATTTATCCTATCACTGGTTATGAAACTAAGGCATTTCTAATAAAACATGATTAAATCTGGATTTGGTTTTATATATAAGGTGTTCTGCAAGTTAGAATGCTTTTTGCTACCACTTTATTTATGACGATTCTTGCAGCTCCTCCTGGTAAGCATCTTTTGTGAACACAAGTGCAGAGGAATGAAAGTGAGAAATAAAAGCATCTTTTCATGTCTGTTTCTTCTCAACCTCATTAACATAAAATGTGTTGGTGGCTTGGACATATTACAAGAAGGTAAAGAAAAGAGCATGAGGGACAGCAAACATAAAGGAAGGACTCAAGTTTGAAGTACTGCCCACATCACTGCAAAAAAGTACTGTATATAAGAATCAAGTAACCTGGAGACATCTGCCATGATGAGTTCCAGAATGGGAGTTACTACTGTACTAATATTTGGAAGGAGTAGAATAATGAATAAGTGATCTGTGTCGTTTTTTGCTCCTTTCCATTTTAAGGCATCGGTAACATACATCTTTATCATCATTCTCTTCCAAATTTTGTCTATTAGTTGCTCAGTGTGTTTGTGTCTTGAAGGGTATCGATTGTTTGTAGAACTGTTTTAGTGACATTTCTTGTTCTTGTCTGTTTAAACAACATCGGTAAGTTTTCTTGAATATACTGAAATATTCCTTTAGGATTGTTAAATAATTGTTTATACACTAGTTTAATTATTTTATGTTTTATGATTAAATTAACAACAAAATATACATTCTCTCTTCAACAAACCTGTATCAAAGTACTTAAACCTCCAAACACTATATAACAACCAATCTAAAGAAAAGTAAAACTACAGTGTCTGATGTATGTAAGCATGGACAATGATACTCATTTTATATCACAGCAAGCTTCTGTTGTTTTGTCTATCGTGTCTCGCTGTCAAAAAGAATTCTGCAACTGTCCCTCCTTTCTTTGTTTTTCCTTTGTGCTTGCTGTCCCTCTTGTCTCCTTATCCTTTTTGGTAGAAGGTCTATTTGCCCTAGCAGTGAACTTTCTTCCCCCTTTATTCCTCTGTTCAAACATAGTTTTATTAAAATTAATACTGTACACTGGTTCAGAAATCACACTTGCTGCAGCATTGAAATAACCCGTGGGGACTCCCTGACCCAACACAACACCTTTCACTTACTTGACGAAGGTTATCAGTTCATTTTGTACTGTGTTCCTTCAAGGGGTAAACTTTCCATCGCGGGCATTGTGTGTCATGGTGAGGAGAGCAGTGAAAGGTGCCACCAACTCTACATTGAGGGACAGGCACCGCAACTGGAATTTTAAGGGAGCAGGGAAATACATAATGAGTATTTAGTACTTCGAAGTAAATAGAAAAATTCTTATTTTAATTGCATTGCAAGTATTTTTTTTTTTTTTTTAAGACTGTTAGTGAGGTGGAGGGGATTAAAGTATCCGTAAATGTGAGGGTGACCCAATTCTCCATTTAAATCTATTGCAGTATAAGTTTCAGCGCTGGACAGACGTCTTTTTTCGTAAATACAGTATCTCCTATATGAATCTTTGTATAAGTATAATATTTCAGCACACTACCTTTAACATCCGGGCGTAATTTATGGCTGACATACCATATTCCTATATGTGTTATGCGAGGAGTTTACTTGTGAAAAATATCACAAAGCTGGCCAGTCATATTAATGCATTCGAAGGAAGGAGTGGTGTTGGTGGAGGGGTTACACAAGTACCCCGCACTCGTCCGATTTTCTATAACGCCTTAGATATAATGATTGGATTAGGCTTAATATCACTTAGTAAACTCCTAACATAACACATATAGGAATATGGTATGTCAGCCATAAATTACTCCCGGATGTTAAAGGTAGTACGCTGAAATATTATACTTATAAAAAGATTCATTTAGGAGATATTTAAGAAAAACAATGTCTGTCCGGAGCTGAAACGTATAGTAGTTCATCCAAATATTTAAATTGAGAGCATATCCAACTCACCTGTTCACCAAAGTATTCTACATCCAGACAGATTTGGAGACGAATCTTGTCATCGTCCGAGAGTCCACCAGTGACCTCTCCACCAGCCTGTGTACCGCGGTCCCTGGCTCGCTTCAGACGCTTCAGACTTTCCTCCATCTTGTGTACTGAACTCAGCACGTCATACGTCAGCGTTCTGTACCTGCAACAGGGTGGTATATCATTTTAACCCGTGTATTGCAAAGACAAAAGTTAGTTATATTGTTGTTTTGTCCAATAATTACTTGCATACAACTAACCATACTGAAGTCCAGGATACAACTACAAACTGAAATCTAATGTTCATTATTTGCCATGAAGTTTTCACTATATTTCTTGACATGATTACTGTTTCTCACTGTACAATGGGGAGTTTTCCAGTGAAATTTGAAATAATCTAGTATTCGTCTGGGTTAAGTAAGCCATTAAAAATCGTTCCATGTTAAAAAAACCAGGCACTTTACCCCTGGACAATGGTGCTACCTTGTCTATCCTAGACTTGTTTGTTTAACTTCAATTCAATGAGATACACTTACTGTTCAGACACATCAGTGCAGACCTGAGTGAGCCACTGTGTCATCAGCTGGGACTCCACCTTGCCCATGTTTTCCTTAGCAAAGGTGGTGAGTGTGGTGGCTGCGGTGGCAATGTAGGGCTGGTGTGTGGTGGGTGAGGCTCGGTTGGTGCGGCGGTACAGGCGGGGAGTGTCGGCCACCTGGCGTAGTGGTCCACTGGCTGCCAATGTCAGGGTCTCTACAATCACTTCACCTATGCTGGGGACTTGACCCACAAGGCTGTGACTCTGCTCACTCAGTTCCTCTGTTGTAATGGTGAGGTAAACATTACACAACTTTTCTGTTACTTATATATATTTTTTTGACATTTTTATATTATTTATTTCTACAGTATAGTATTACTGTTTTAAAATTTCCGTTTAGAATCAAATACAAAGGTCTCGCAAAAGTTTTGCAGTATTAATAGATTTAAAAAATATTAACATACACCAGACACAAAGCTGGAAGAGAATGCAAGCATTCTATCAATCCGAGGACCTCAACCCCAAAGAAAAGAAAAAAACATAGAGAAAGAAAGATGAGCAGTTAGCTCCATTAAAACATATTAGCCCTCCACTTGAAGCCAGCCAGTCCTACACCATGAAAGACAGATTATTGAACTCTATATATTACTCTACTTGCTGCACATCTTCCTACCATCTAATATAAAGACAAATCATAGATATGAAAACTCAGTGCTAATAACACCAATAATAAGCACCCAAGTGGTAGGGGACTGTACTGGCATGACAACTGGGGCAAATTTTACTCACCCTTTATAAGCATCAACTTCTCAGGTGGGAGATGTGACACCAGAGGCTGGATGGAGTCAGTAAATAGTGTGGGCAGCTTCTGGGACATGGTCTTGATGTCATGAACCAAGCCCACAGCTGCATCTCTCTTCTGACTACTGGTAGTGGTGCCCTGGTCAAGTGCTGACTTCTCCCTGGGTCTGGTGCTTGGTTTGTCAGTGCTGCTGTTGCCTCCACCGGTGTTGCCCAGATCACGGGACTTTGTGGACGTTTCTCTGGTTGTCTGGAGTTGCTGTTGTCCTGGTGCCTGATGGAGATTACAACATATCAGTATACAGTTGTGGAGTACAGTAATAGGGAGAAAATTATAATGCACTACAAACTAAGACAAATTACTAAATTATTTGCATTACCAAGTTAAATGGAATTTAAAACACTTAAAGAAGTAAGGCAAGAAGGCTGTACAAGATGAGGCCAACCTTGAGAGCAGCGGTGGTGTTGGTAACCCATGTGCGGTAACGGGCCAACACCAGCAGCATCAACTTCCAGAAGCGGTGTAGAAGGGGCGGCAGGAACACCTCAAGGGAGTAGCACCGACGCAGACTCTTCCACACCACAGCAGAGCAGGTGAATGTGAACTCTGTCGTTGCCTCGCTGCCTTCATCCCTCCTCGTTGCCTCCACCATCACCACCTCCTCCTCCTCCTCCACCAAACTCCTCTCCACCATGTGTCCAATCTCCTGGTATCTGCCAATGACAAGAGAAGAGTTGTCCCTTTCAATCACTCAATAAAACTTCTTTATTAAATTTTTTTTTTTTACTTCTCATAACCATCTCGTCAATCATTATCTGTATCATAATCTGTACAATAAGCAGGAATACAAATGCTAGTAATCCATATTCTACCCAATTATGCATTTATTTTTACCTGATTTGAAAGTACACAGGGAGATTCCAGAGGTCTAAGAATGTGTTGTAGTCACTGGTCTCCCTGAATGCCTCCACTCGCTCCCTCGTCTCCAGCAGCCTCTCAAACGACTCCAGGAACTCTTGTGTCTCCAGGTATCTCTGTGGGGCATCAACAGGGGCACTGATTAGAGACTTTTAATCTTATATTTTTGCAGCAACTGTTTATGTATACTGTATATATATTTTTTCTATATTACGAAAGGTGAGGACTAAATTTAGGCAAGAAGTGCAGCTACTAACTTAATGTCCACACCTGTGAAATAAAAAATAAAGTGAGAGGACATAACCTATCACTACAGTACAGTACAGTAACATTTCCCCACCTGATGAAAAGAAGCAGGGTTGCCCGGGTTGAAGATGTGTTGGGTGTTTGTCTCAAGGGAGGTGACTATCTCCGGCCAGGCAGAACGTTCGAGGAAGCTGTACCCTCGCACTGCATCGGGTCTGTGGGGTGATAATCGTCATGATGGATGGATCTGCAGTATTAGAGAATGTAGGAGGAAGAAAAATAAGACTATCCTAGGCCTGGAAGATCCTGTAGCACGAACAAGGGATATGAAAATTGAGATGACGAATCATTTTAATTTATAATAACAACAATAAAATAAAGGCTTGGGGAAGGGTTCGGTGAAGTGGTTGGTTGGTAACTAACCCCGGCCCGGCTGTGACCGCCAAGAGGGGTTGACAGATGGTGTTGACGGCAGTGAGGGTGTTGGTGTACATCCCTGGCAGTCCACGGGGATCCGATCGAAGGCTGGAGTCGCTGATCACCTGTTAAGTATCATTCACTACTGATTTCAGGGATTACCATAGTCATCATTACCTATTATTATCATTATATTTATTTTTATTATATTTATTATTATTATTAATATTACTACTACAGTATTATTATTATTGACTAAAGTATTAACAAAACTTACTGTACTGTACTATTATTTTCATCATCATCCTTCTTCATTTTCACTGTCATCATACATACATACAAAACACATTACAATAGAACATAACTCAACACTCAATACCTCAGCCAGTTCCTTCCTGATGAGATGCCTGATTAGTGTGTGTGCGTGTGCCGTGCTGCCGAGGCTGGCGTAGGTGCGTAGTGTCCGTCTCAGCAGCCCCAGGTCTTTGTTCAGTACGCCCTCCCTCAGCCCTCTCTCCAGACCTCGCTCCACAAACTGGCACACCTCTGCTACTCGCTGTGTAATGTACAGTTCAGAGCGCATGAAGGGGAAACATTGCCTCGGTCATGCTAAGCTTGAATAGAATTTTACGAGTTTCATAATGAGGATATTTAAGGACGTCGGTACGTTTGTAAGGTCGATTTTTTTTTTCTACTTTTTTTTTTTTTTTTTTTACAGAAACATAGCCCAAATACTTCTCTACAATCCACCGAAATATTGGTGCAATTTGATAATTTTTTGGTGTTTTTTTTTTAGTTTTCTTAATTATACCCACAAGGGTTTGTTTACACGTGGTCCGCACATCACATGTTGCATGCATTTTTTTTTTTTTTTTTTTTTTACAGAAACATAGCCCAAATCCTTCTCTACAATCCACCGAAATATTGGTGCAATTGGATAATTTTTTTTTTTTTTTTTTTTTAGTTTTCTTAATTATATCCACAAGGGTTTGTTTACACGTGGTTCGCACATCACGTGGTTATGTCACAATTCCCTTTTGCCTTTATTATTCTTGGTTATTTCATTATTTTTTTTATAAATATTAGATTACTTGAGTTACCCACCTTTCGTTTTCTATGCTTATTCCCCATTTTTGGTCTACTCAAATTGTAAATAAATGAGTCTACCTGATGACGCACTGTTCCCCGGGTGAAGTTCCTTAGGGACTGGTAATGGCCAAATAATAGTCATAATGAGCATAAAACATCACCAGGAAACCATTATTTTTCTTGTACAATGTTTTTTATCAGTAATTGTGCATAGCCCACTTATTACCTTCATCTGGTACTGAAAAACATAACTACAACTTTGACGCTCATTTCCCGTAATTTTATTTTCGTCAATTTTTCATAACAAAAGTTGTATCTACTCTGGCAATTCTTGCTGGAATATATAGTTTTGGTTATCATTTGAAAGCTGACATTTTTTTCTAAATATTTAAGCAGATTTGGAACTCTTAGTTGAATATCTGATTTTTAGGCAGTATTTATGAAAATTTGAGGTGAAACCTGTCAAACAGGCATATTTGCAATAATGCCACAACATAACCATGGAACCCAGAACCATAAATCTGCTTACATTTTATGTACATAGGTAGTATATCTCTCAAAAAAAATTTCATGGCAAAAGTCCTAATATCTACCGAGTAGATAGATCACGAACATGCGCATATTTCATGCATCATATAACACAAAAAAAATTCATAATTAAATATTTTTTGATAGAATGCAATAAAAATTGGTATGGATTATTAGGATTATCCATAGACCTTACACACCAATTATGAGACTTCTAGCTCAATTTTTTCTATATTGGCCCCTCTAAAGATGCTATACCTACTCATAGAATAAATATCTTAGAGGGGGAGACAGAAAGACAAACCAACAACATACCGGCTTGAAGACCTTGAGTAGAGCAGCGCCCTCACAATGGGACACCAAGAAGTTGAGGTGGTTGACTTCTGATGCCAGCCGGTCCACCAAGTCTGTCTCCCCCGGGCATCCGTCCTCCGCTCCATCGCTCCCTCCACTGCTACCTCCTGTCCCACTCTTGAGTAAGGCCTCCAATCTTTCCAGCCTAGTGGACATAATAAGCAAGAGGTTTATTTAATAACTGATTGATTGATATTAGGCGCCGCAACAGCGAGGTCATATAGCGCCAGAAAATGGTGATAAGAGAGGCGAGACGTTTATTTAATAATGCTAATACAGTATGACCAGATAGTTGCATTATGAAGCAGTTACTATTCAAACAACATACTGTATGTAATTTACCATATGAGAAGTATATCCGTCATCTCGACATTCAATTTGTGTTACAACATCACTGCTGCCAACTCCACCAATCAATCCATTTATTTACCTTGTTGATATTTGTCCCAGTCTGTGCAATAGAGCTTTCTGTTTGGTCAGGGTTCTCCTTCGGTCCAGGTCCTTTGATATGGTAGATATGGCATCATCGAGCAACTTTTCAACGCTCTGCAACACAAGGGCATAGATTACTACTGTACAATGAAAGAGAACACTTGTGCCATCATTCTGCTTGATAATTATTAGAGCAAATAACTGACACTGAAACTCATACCTATTGTAATACCTATACAGTACATGTATAATATTAAGTGCTCCAGGTGTAAAACTGAGTGAGAAGCAGCTTTATTTTGATGTGGCATATATTTCCACTTCAAATGTGATATTGGGTAAAAGAGTAATACCAGAGTGTGAAAGTATATAGTATCCATAGTATAAAAAAAAATCACATTCCAACTTAAATACACAATACGCCAACTACAGGAACGTATATATAAGAACATACTGTGCTTGTACTCTGAGCTCACCAGGACTTCCTCTCTGAGCTGCTCCAGTGGTGTTCTGAGAGCCTCTATGAGCCGATCTAGACCCGTCAGGTTGGTGGAGAGGTTGACAAAGTCGGCATAGTCCCGGTTGATGAGTTCAATCATGGCACTGCGTAGGATCTTGAGGTACACTCCCAGGTCATCCCTCAGAGTCTCCAGACCACCACTGCCAGCCGCCTGGTGTACACGGACAAAATTGTCCACCGAGAAGTCATCCTGAGGGAAACAAATCATCAGTGAAAAGGCAGTGCTACGGCAGTACTAACTACTAGAATATAAATTATAAGGGACACAGAAAAGCTGTTTTGGAATTAGCAAAATAAAGTTCAGAAATTCATCAGATAATAAAAAGTCATTCTTCTATTACTAGTATATGTATATAAGTTACAGAGTTCCCTGATGTCTTGAGTGAATTCTCAGACTGCCACAAACTCCATCAATTACAAACCTTCATAAAATCATCCTTATCGAAGCACAGAGATGACGTTCCATATAACTGTACCGGTAAGCTCTTCTCTGTGTCACCTTCCATGACATACACTTAATTTGGAGAGTAAGAACAGGTGATATAATTAATTAGTAACTCGAATAATGTTCCCAACTACAAGCTCGCCCTCCCCTGTCAAACACCAACGGGGTGAAAACACTTACAGACCATCTCGATATTTATTAAATAACGATATACGTAAAAATGATCTAAACAAGTTATATTTATTAACAAAATTATGGTTAAATGTAATATATATAGCCCTATCCAGCAACAAAATCTATAGAATATCCATGTACTGCATAAAAATGTAAACTACACATGTTCCAAGATGATATATTTATGTTGGCATTTGTTATTTGCCACGGACGCACGGGCTACGGATCTACAAATGTTTATGGGATGATAATTAATTTCTATCTCGGCTTTATTCTACATATAATTTAAGCTAAAAATTAAAACAAACAAAATGAGCTCGAAAATAAGGTTATATAGACAGTAAGAAATGCTATAATCGGGGTCCAAAAGGGAGGCTGTTGTAAAGGTAATAACAAATCTACTGAGCTTTATTATTAGTCTACACATTATTTAAACTAGAAAATAAAAAACAAACAAAATGAGCTAGAGAAATGGGTTATAAAGAGTTAGAGACATTAAAAAATGCTATAAACAACAAGGGTATAGAAGGGAGGCTGTTGAAATGGTAATAGGCCCGTCGTGACGTCACTGGAGTAAAGTTTGTTTACATCTGAAAGGGACGACTCGATAAGAACACACGTGACACCACAAGTAAGTCTTTAATTTTGTATATCTTACCGATTGGGGTCTTATTTTTGCTGGATAGAGAAGAAAAGAAGGAGGAGAAAAAGGAACGATCATAAAATTAGGAAGACGAAGGTATTTTTATTAATGAGTGGCAGAATAGTTCATATTTCGGAACCACTAAAGTTAGCGTTAGGGAAATATTATATCTGTTTATTGAACAGGGTTAATATATTTGTTTATGTCAAGGAACTGGTAATAATTCACTTGGTGGCGTTGCAACTTCAGAAACAAGTCATTTTCAAATAAAGTTGTTGAATTTTCTGAAGAGCCATAAGTTAGTTAGAATACTGTCTCCTTGTATGTTGCTAATGTACAATTTATTTTCCTTTCAGAGATGGGGAAGGTCGAGAGAAGTAATCCCACCCATTCTTATCGTATATCATTCCAAGATAAGGGTAAAAAGTTTCAGAGAAATAAAAATGTTAATAACAGGCCAATTCACAAAGCTCAGATGGCTGCTGACTCCATTGATAAAAGTAAGAAATTTGATCCCAAGAATAATCAAACAACAGGGAACCAACTATCAGTGGCCGATGGAAGAATAAAAAAGAAAAAGAAAAACAAAAAAAGTTTCAACAAATTCCTGAAAGTTCAAGACCAAGAAATTACCAGCACAACAACAGTGAAGGAAGAAAAGGTGAGTAGACTACAGTACAGTATTTATATGCAAGAAAAACTTATGGTGCATACGGTGGCGAGGCATTGGTATGATGACTCTATAGGCAAACAGCAAGCCATCGTCAATATCATGGATGTTCTTGCATACTGCCCACAGAGGAGTAAACAAACACACATTGCTTGGTACTCACTATGGTTGTGGAATGTTTTGTATTGTCTGTCTCCTTTCAGTTCCACATCACAGTTACTAATTTAATAATATTGGCTAGTGTATGGAATTTTATTGTAAGTTGAAAATGAATTGATATACAAATTTAACTGTGTCATTAATTGACATTATGTATATGTATAAAAATATCATTCCAGTGTTAATTCTGTCTGATTTTCTCTCATATTTACTTAAAATATTCTCTGTTCAGGATGGTAGCAGTGTGCCAGCAGCTGGTAAACAGTGGTCAACTTCGTCAGTACAGCAGAAAGATAGAGGGAAGGTGCAGGTAAAAAGGGAGAGTCTATCCTCACTTTGGCTCGACTACAAAACTCATTTCAAGCTTCTGATTCACGATGGGGAGGAATGGCGGTCTCAGGTGAGCTCAGATAAACTCAAATTTGGACTGAGGATGTGTCTATACTGTATAGTGAGTGTAATCTATGAAAATAATTACATATCCATTGTGTACTGTAAAACGCTGTGTAACTATCTGTACATAATCCAGTTTTGAGTATACAGTGTGCACATTTCTCACCTTTAATTTTGCCATGTAACAGCTGATTGCAGAAAGAGGAGGGAAAGATGACACAGATGCAAACACAAAGATCAAATTAAAGGAGCTTGGTTCCCAGATTCTACAACAAGATACCCAACTTTATAGCAAGTGTAGGTATTGTAATTTTTTATCCATGCAAAAATGTTTTACACTGATTCCGTTTTCATGACATAAATATGTATTTCACACGTACATTCCAGTGTTTATATATATGTTGTAGATATATACAAACAGATACCATATGTCTCTAGCCCATCCTATTCTGACAGTCCTTCTTTCTTCCTGTTCCCATGGCAGTGGAGTTGAAGGGAGTCAAGGGGAAGGAGGTCAAGTTCCGCAGGACAGTCTTCACCCACGGGACATCCAAGGACAAACTTGCAGCCCATGTGTTGAGGTGTATGGAGGCACCCGCCCACTCCCTCTCCAACCTCAATGCTCTCATCTCCATGATCACACCCAAGGCTAAGAGTGGCTTCACCGAGATCTTTGGTAAGGGCTACTCATGTGTACTTGGTGAAGTATGTATGGTAAATAGACAGTTCTAAGAAAATAATCACCAAAGTGAATGAACACATATTGAAGTTTCGCCTTTATAGATTCCTGTTTGTGCAATATGTTAGTAAACTTTCATCTCACTTTAGTGTTTATTTTCTTCAATAGCCTGAAAATATAATGGAGAGCAATCAATATCTGGTAGAAAAAACAAATAATTTAAGAGAACAAATCCCACAGACTCCCTGAAGGAGTTACTGCAGTCGACCTACATCCCAGAGGGTCAGACGGCGCGTAGGTTTGAGAGTCATAACTTCACCACTCTGATTTACTTGGACCGGGAACAGGCCGAGAAGCAGTTGGCCATTTGGTACTTTGAGGATCAGCTGGCCTACGTTTATCTACGCCTCGTGAAGCACTTGCTCGAGGTACTGTATTGAGGAAGACTTGTAACCTCGTGTTACAAATGTTACAGACTCGTCCTGAGAGCCACTCATGGGGTCATCATTTGGAGGCATGCAGATTCCTCCAAACTATGCCAGGAAACAGATTAGTACTGTACTTCAGCATATGAGTTGAAAGGGATGTGTTTTGTTTTGTAGCAGTGTAGCAGAGGAATCATAAGTGATCCAAATTTCAGACAACAGATGCCCTGAAAAGGATAGTTTCTTATATTCTTACACCCAGGCAGTCTGTTTCATGGCATAGTTTGGAGCAATCAGTAGTTGTGCGAATCATGCTATGAGAATTGAACCCCTTAATAATTAATTTTTATATAGTTAGCTGGCCACTTTCATATTTGTCTGACTAACTGCAGACAATTCATTTTTATTATTTTATTTACTGCATATATATTTTTTCTGCATAACTATCGTATTGTTCCTGACTCTTTCTGGAGACAGGTTAAAGCCAGATCATTGTTGAGAGATAAAGAATAAAAAAAATACAAATGTAATTCTTTCATGTGACTGTATTGTTTTGTTTGCAACTCATCCTGGAGACAAATTGGCCATAACATTGTTGAAAAATAAAGGATATATTACTGTACAAAAATAGTTCTTTGACATGACTGTATTGTATTGTTCGTGGAGACAGATTGGCCAGAACACTGTTGATAAGACCAAGGTTCAGGGAATCCGTTGCCTGGTACACCTTGTGTCCAGTAACCCGGCTCAGGACTTGGAGGGAGCCGCCATGAAGGCCGTCGTGTACAAACTAGGCGACCCCAACAGGAAGGTGGCGGCCCAGACCATGTATCACCTCCGCTCCCTCCTCTTCCGCCGACCTGAGCTCAAGGCCGTGGTGGTCGACCACATTGAGGACATGATGTATAGGTAAGTTATGTGGCAAATGGTAAAGGGGAAATTCATATGTTGGAGAATTGGAAGGTATCTTATTCCTCCGTACTGTACCATGAAACAAATCCTCTTTTCATAGCATTGTGGTGATTTGGTTCATGGCATAGTTGTAGTTAGGTGGAATCAGTAGCCTTCCAATATACCAACAAGAGAATCTCTGGAGTGATTTGGATTTTATTTAACCCTTCAATCAAGGCTACAAAAAACAGATTCCTATAAAGAGTATTATTATCATTATTACTGTTAATTTTATTGTTAATTTAATTTCAGAACTAATTTGAATGACAAGGCCCAGTACTACTGCTTGTGCTTCCTCAAGGATATCATATTTGGTGCAGGTGATCAGCAGCTGGCTCAGAAACTCCTCAATGTCTATTTTGGCTTCTTCAAGGGTTGCACAACAAAGGTTTGTATGCAGAAGCAACATGTACGAAATGTCGAGATGAATTAAGGGGATATTCTCTTGATGGTAAAGTGGAGAGGCACTGTTTCCTTCATGCTGTGAAAACCTCTTGTGTTTGAGCTTCTTGAGGCCAAACCCATCACAATAGGGATTATCTTTACAATGCTGTCAAAATATATGAAAATCTTATGTGATAGACCATGTCGAGGCAAAATTTTGACTTTGGTATCTATATCACAGGGTGAGGTTGACACAAGGATTATGGCCGTCCTGCTGCGTGGCATCAACCGAGCTTACCCTTATGCCCAGCATTCAGGAGGCAGTCTAGACGAACAACTGGACACCTTATATAAACTCTGCCACATTGTCAACTTTGGCATTGCAACACAGGCCCTCCAGCTCATATACCAAGTTACCAGATTTCAGAATAAGGTTTCAGACAGGTAATGTAGCCTTTATATGTGATATTATAACCGTAGTCAACAGCTCCAACCTGGCAGGAAATAGACGACAACAACTATGAGGAGGAGCCTTTATTGACGACATTTCACTGCTGTTGTCCCTTTCCTCTCGTCACCTGTCCCGTCTTTCCTTCCCTCCTTTTCCTTAATCATAAACAACTAAGGTACCCAGTGTTTGTTATTAGAAAAAATGCCTTTGACCTGAAGAAGCAGCAGCAAAATATCATCAGTAAAAACTCTTCCTCATTTTTTTTTTTTTTTTTTTTTTTATTAAGTCTCAGGTGTACTCCTACTCATCCACACACATCTAGTTTTATTACAATTCAAGTATTGGACCTGTTGTGTAGCAGTCATGGTCAGTATATTGTAGGCTTTACCACAGATGTTGTTTATTGTTATATTACTATCACACAGGAACTGAAAACAATTTAATTTTGCCCCTCCCTCCCCCCAAATAATTATGATAATAAGTTATTTTCCCATTTTGTTGTCACACACAGATTCTACCAGGTGATCTATAGTCAGATACTGGACACAACACTGGGAATTTCATCTGCCACCAATGCCTTCCTCAACCTGGTATTCAAGGCCATGGTGCGGGATCAGTCACTGCGCCGCGTCCTGGCTTTTGTCAAGAGGCTCTTCCAGGTAAGGGAGAGACCTGCTTTATGCATCATGAATCTAGACATAATAAGTGCCAGTCATTATGCCTTTACTACTATGCTTCATTGATTTGTATTCCTTCCTTCACCAGTCTCACTTCAGCTGTACAACTGGGCTGAGAGCCATTGACCATCTTACCAAAGTAATGTTATAATGACTGCAGTGCATAATTGTAACTAATTTTGTACCTTTACATACACACTATCTAACTTACAAGTGAGCAAGTACAGACACACCGTATAGTCCTACAACACTTGAATGGAACTGCTGTTGCTTTAGTTAATGACAAAAGAAAATATGCTCATGTGATATCTGCTTTACACCTGACATATTTACAGTATACACATTAAACTCATGATATCTTGATTCATCCCTTCTCCATCATTTTTTCCTTTGCCCTCTATTTTCCGCCCCTGTATGGAGTATGGCTCTCATGTGTGGGGGGGATCAACCTTCACAACACTACTGGACAAGGTGGAATCAAAGGCCTTTCGTCTCATCAACTCTCCTCCTCTTACTGATTCACTACAACCTCTCTCTCTTCGCCGCAGTGTTGCATCACTTTCTCTCTTCTATCGCTAATACACTGGACATTGCTCTTCTGAACTCTCTCAATGTATGCTTCCTCCCCTCAGGAGAACATGCAACACTCGTCAAGCCTCTCGTTCTCACCCCTTTTCTGTCCAACTCCCTCATGCAAGAGTTAACCGGTACTCTCAGTCTTTCATATACACAACTGGTCAACTCTGGAACACTCTACCTTCATCCATCTTTCCACCTTACTACGACTTATGTACCTTCAAACGCAATGTGTCAGGGCATCTCGAACGAAATTGGACATGATTTTGGACCACTCTCTCACTGTACTATGTAGATGAGGACGGTAAGCGGGCCTGTGGCCTTTGTCCTCATCTTTGTTAATATAAAAAAAAAAAAAAAAAAAAAAATCCATCTTTCTTATTCAGTTGCAATGTTATTATTGTACTGTATGTATTTCCAGCCTTATAAGAGCTTAAACCCTGTAGAATGTAGCCAAATTGTTCTTTCTATCACATTCTCTGTCTCTTTGTCTGTAGGTGAGTATGTACCAGAACCCTAATGTGGCAGCCGGTATTGTCTTCCTGGTGTCGGAAGTTGTGAAGGAGAAGCCAGGCCTGTCCACACTGATGCCTCGTATGTTGGGCTGCACAAGTGACAGCTTCACTGGTGGTGGTGTTGACAATAGTAAAGACTGCCTGGAGACCCACAATGATAATGTCAATGTTTCTTCTGAGGTCAGTCAGTCCATTACAAATATAAAGACAAAGGGAGGTGTATATGTAGCCATGGGGAAGAGAGAGAACCATCTTCAAGATTTCGATGCCATACAGTCCAGTGAAGATACAAAGGAGAAAGTTATAAATGATAAGGGTTCCTCCAACAAGACAGTGACACCTGATGCTATGGATGATACCACCAAGATTTGCCACCAAACCTCTTATGACCCACTCTACCGCAACCCTCTGTACGCAGGCGCTAACAACACTTCAGTGTGGGAGTTGTACCATCTCAAGGTTGGTGAATACCTTTGATTTTATTGATTTTATTTTGTGTGTGTGACAGATAAACAATTTTTATTTCAGTTTTCCATCCCTGGAAGTAGAGCCCCCACCTCTTAAAGAAAAGAAAATATATAATGTATTAATGATAAACATGATGCCAATGAAGTGTTTTAGGTTTGTATGCTGAATACTTCCTAATGATTTTCATATGGCAATAAACATTTACAAGATGTTGGTACTGTAATGTTTGTCTCTCTTTTGCAATTGTCAGTGTCAGGTTGTTATATTCTTCCCACATAAGTTTATTGATCTAAAGCAGAAAAGTGACAATTGGAGAGTTAAAAGATGTTTATATATTATCATCTCCCTTCCATACCCCAGACTCACTACCATCCATCAGTGGCCTTGTATGCTGAGCAGGTGTTGGCAGGGAAGTACTTGGAGTACTCTGGAGACCCACTGCTCGACTACACCCTCATAAAGTTCCTGGATAAATTTGTCTACAGGAACCCAAAGCAGAATGTGAACCAGGATGATAGTAAGATAATGGATAACTTATATTTGGGACAGAGCATAAAGTTGGTGGTGTTCTTGCAAATAAATGTACTGTACTTAACATCAAGATTATTTTTAACTGGAATTTCAAGGGCTGGTGAATTCCTATGTAATGGAAGAATGTATGGGGTGAAGCAAGAATAAGTCAGTCAGTCTGTCTTAATCTTGGGGTTAAGTTGTGTTGGGTAAGGTCGCTCGCTGCTCAAAGAATACAAACCCCACACAAAAACTATTGATCACTACAGAAATAGATAGATGATAAAGAAATAGATAGGCTACTTGGCCAGACAGCTTGAAGAACATCAACAACAACACAATATAATTGACTTCCTTAAGGGGAGAATCTCTTGTTGGTGATTTGGAAGGCTATTAATTTTTCCTAACTACTGTATACCAGGAAACAGATGCCCTCAGTGGTACTATTAGGGGATCTGTTTTGGGAAACATCTTGGAGGAATCAGAGACTTTCAAAATCACCAACAAAAGAATCTCTCCTTACTTAACACCATTGTACGGGATATTAAAAATTGACCGTCCTTGTCCACAGCTGCTGGAGGCCATGTGTTTGGTAGTAAGGAGCAGTACAGTACCAAGGGGATTCGTAATCTGGTTGTAAACTCGACGTCGTTTGCCGAACTTGAACCAACAGCCGTCCCCGCTGATCACATCTTCTTCCACAGGTGAAAAACAATCTGTTTGCAAGTTAATATTTTAACACTTTTTTTTTTCTCCCCCTCTCTCTAATCATGTTCATCATTATGTTACCAAAAGACTGGTAGGCCTATATAACTTGACCACTGAGATAATATACCCATAACTGCACCAGTCCTATGGGTTGAACTAAAAATATACAGTACAGTATATATGGAATTGTTTTGAAAGGGACACTGACTTGTACTAAGTTACTCGGCCAGAAAATTTGTCTTAAAAAGTGCATAATAATGATATTAAAAAAGTTTTTATTATTGTTATTTTATTAATGTTATTGCTATTAATCATTACTGTATTATCATTATTACCATGACCAGTTTATATTCATTCTCCAGTCAACAACATCACCAAAATTCTGAGCCCGTGTATTTCTCTCCTCACCGTCCCTCAGGTACTTCACACAGCACGCCAAACCAAAGAAGGAAAAGACAGACGAAGATGAAGACGAAGACGAAGAAGACAATGAGAGTGTTGGTGACGACGAATTTGATGATTACCTGAACAAGATCAATGGTGCAGCCCGGAGCGAGGAGTGGATTGAGGACCTGGACTTTGCATCTGGGACCAAGTCTGCTTCCGGGAACAAGAAAAGGAAAGGATTTGACGAAGAAGATGATGATGATGATGATGACGAAGACGAGAATCTGGATGAAGATGATGATGAGGATGATGACGGCGACTTTGATGGTCAGGAAGTTGATTTTGGTGATGGTGATGGCTTTGAAGGTGGCGATGATGAGGAGGATGATGAGCTTGGAGGTGGTGATGAGGAGGATGATGAACTTGGAGGTGGTGATGAAGAAGATGATGAGTTTGGAGGTGGTGGTGATGAAGAGTTTGGTGGAAATAATTGGGACCCCAACATGAGTGATGATGACATGGACTTTGATGAGGAGGATGTGGCGTTCTCAGGTAATACCAGAGCTTTTCTTGTCTTAATTAAGTCTACACCTTCCTCAGTATATATACAGAACAGTACTGTATATATAATAAAAATAATTTCTTACACTAGCATTGTAGGAAAGTACAGTACTTGTATATGATAATGCACCATACAGTACTTACTTATTTTGTTACCGTACTTAGAAGACCCAGAGAAAACTACTACAGTTTATAGTAAACCCTTGATAAAACATGAGTAAATACAGGCATCCACTGTTTTATTTTACATTCAGTCACCCAACAAAGGTGTTTACAGGCTTGTGTTATTCACTGGTATTTGTAAATTGCAGATGAAGTACTTAGTTGTGTGGGTTTGTTGTTGAATTTGTCTTAACTTGCATAACATTTACCAAAAAGGAAAATATTTTGATGAGAGGGACAGTAAACTTTTACCGGGTGAAAAATTTGTGTAAAGTAAATGCTACGTATTTTATTAATTATTGTGGTGAAATTATTTGAGCATGAAACAAATAGACATTTCTGTAAAAATATTGGAGTCAGTCATTCAGGAAACTAAGTAATAACCTCTTTTGCAGATGATGACGACTCTGGTATGAGCAAACCCAAAAAAAGGAAGACAGGCTTGGAAACATTTGTAAGTTTATTATCCATAATATTTTTTCCTGTAGCAACCTGCCTTTACAGTAGTTCTTTATGACCAATTTAACTGAGACATTCTAAGTTGCTTTGTATAAGTCTAGGTATATATTTATAAATTAGAAAGCACAAAGAACTTGAACCATCTACAGTTGAAAACATGAATATTTAAAATGGTGTCAGTGGTGGGGAGAGGCAACTCCCTCATGTAACTTTCTGTAGTAGTTATATAGTCAGTAATGCCCTATCTCTGTGGACTCATTCATTTCAGGTGACAAAGAAGAGGAAGAAGGAAAGTAACGATGGCGCCATGTTTGCAAGTGCAGAGAAGTTCACCCACATACTGTCAGAGAATGCTAACCAGGGCATAGACACCACCAGCACCCAGGCTTTGGTTAATAAAGACAGAGCTTGTAAGTTGATAAATGTGTTCATCTTGATCAGTTTTCTCTGTGTAACTTATTCCATTTGTAAGTTGATACATGTGTTCCTCATCTCCATCATTTTTCCCTCTCTCTCTGTAACTCACCCCATATGATTTCATTCCTGTAGCCTTCCTTACCAAAAGTCCAAGTTTTACTGTGAAGTGTAATGGAGGGATGAACATATTTCACACCTCGTAAGTTCTCGTTGCTGGGTGGTATACTGTAGCTAGTCCTTGGAATGTTCCCTAACTGTACCTCAATTCCTTTTCTATTGTCCCATCTTTCTTTCTTTTTCCTTTGTGTTTGTTGTCCCTCCTCTCCTCCTGTTGCAGTCTCTTATAAGGGATCAGGCCCAGTATGCTTTAGCTAAATTTTACTTTCATTCCTTCAGTCAAAAATGTAAAAATACTTGACCAAAATCTTTCCTTTCAGCCGCTAAACAAATCAAGTGGGAGATAGACCGTGAGCGAAAGATTAGTGGCCAGACTCGGCGTCGGAAGAAGTTCAGGAAGTCAGCTCACAAGAAATTTACAGGAAATAAAATGAAAGGCAACAAAAAGTTCCAGGGCAAGAAGGGACAGTCTAAGAATTCAAAGAGAGGAAGAAAGTAGTAGGTTAAGTTTGTAAGGAACGTTAATTTTTAATAAAGTTTTATGCTGAAACACTATATATTTGCCAAATATTGGCATGTACAATCACCCCATAGATTCTTGTTATAACCCTGTCAGTAGACCCATTATATATATGCTAATGTATAATTGTATTCACTACTTCATTTTACACTTAGTTCCTCATTGAAGACAAAATATTTTCCCAGGATCTGTTATTCATTACCATACTGGCTAAGTGCTCTATTGCAACTGTGTGAAATTACAAGTTAAGTATGGTAGCACAATATTGAGTGCCTATTGTACTTGTATGGATATGAAGCAAGAGTGCTGAGAATAACATCAGGGTATTAGGGATACAACATTTTAATTCAAAGGCTAGTTGCATTTTATGTCAATAAAATACAGAAATATAGAAATCCAATGTACAGCAAAAACAAACTACCAAGTGTTCTAACAGAAGTGTGTTGTGATTCACAGCCTTAATGTGAGATGGGAACTATTTGAAGCTATAATATATTTCCAGTGTCCTACTCAATGCCTCAAATGGAGTGGACCTTTGATAAAACACAACTTTACATTTCTATATTGTAATTTATTTGGTACATTCTAGTATTGGTTATTTCATCATTTATACATATCTATCAGTGGGCTACAGGGTCTTTACTGTACATGCATAACAGGGCAGAAAATAATGATTAAGTTTGCCAACAACAACAAATGAGTTCGACAAAGACATCAGGACGGATTATCCAGTGACTTGATGTAGACGGGTCTTGATGTGTGTTGGTATCGGAGGTTGGCACTACCCCAGGCCTTTGTGATGGTGTTGGGTGGCATGTTGACTGGCCGGGGGTACGGAGTCTTGTAGTGCAACGCTGCAAAGATACAAAGGTACATGTACTCTGTATTTACAGTATATACCCTTTTTCCTTTACTTTTGTCTATAGTATTCTTGTACATACTAATATCTATGGCAAATATGAATTATTACAATACAGTATAATTTGTTACTTACCCATTTCCAATCTGGATTCTCCCTCGGTTAAATGCTCTAATATCTTTTCTGCATCTAATAGATGTTTGTTAGCACGAAACACCTCTCTGGCTTCACTCCGAATGAACAGTTTCTCTGCCTCAGTTTCTTCAGGGTTCTCGGCTTCCCATGACTGGCCAGTACGCAGTATTCGCCGGTACAAGGACAGCACTCGTATTCTTACACCATTAGCCATGAGCTGCAAAAAAATTTAAACACAAATTATTATTGGTGTATAGCTTAAAATTCATAATAGTGCATGAGAAACAACACCGTACAAAATATGAGTAAAAAAAAAAATTAAAGTATAATGTTAAATTAGAGTGTTGGTACCACTGAATATGGCACTGATGCATTATATTCTTGCAACCAAACAAAGAAGTTTCCAAAGATCGTGTAATTTGTCTGCCAATCACGAACACCCACACAGATTGTCAACCTCCACCTTGACATGGGTTTTACCACCATCACTGCTCAGAGGAAGTTGTACTGTATATATATAAACTTTATTGATAATTTTTTAGGATAGCTCTGTCTGGGATCAAATAATGATAATGTCCCTTCCATTAGTTTTTCATTCGCACCAGCAAAACTGAGCAGTCGTATGTCGTACCCAAGTTATGCGTATCATAATGTTTGTGGTGGCAAGAAAAGACTTCAAAATTGATTTATAATTCTTGAATTATTTTCTGTTAATTATATAATATGTTCCATTTTCTTTTAGATTTTTTTCTGTTTTATTACAGTATTAGTATTTCCTTTTTATTATATTTAGGCTATTTGAAGCAAGCTTGAATACATATTTTGGATTGCGAGTATACGGTGGTTAGGGAAGATGGTAATACAATGCTTTTATATACTGTAATAATATTATATACATTATATGGAACTTAATGGAAGCATTTAGGGTCAATACCGGTATATGAAAAATATTTGAAATCGAGTTGTGGGCGGCGGCAACTTGTAAAAATATTTCCAATAATCTAAATTAATAATAATACATAATACAATAATTAATAAACAATACTACCTATAACTACAATAAAACAAAGGTAAATTTACAGTAAACCTGGGTTCATTAAAACTGATATATTAGTATGTTTTACCACTAATTAGGACCATTCTAAGACTATTTTCTTCAATGGTGTTTCTCTCGGAAATGCCCCGTTTTCGAGATATGCCCAGTTTTCATACCCCATACAAACTTGGGGGAGAGCCTGGGAATCCGGGGTTTTGGGTGGGAGAAAACTCGCTGTACACTATGGCGTTGCCTTTATAATATGTAATTGTCTTAAGTAAATACTTGAAACCGGAAATAAAAGCGAAATAACAAAGTTTTCGAGACCGATACAATAAAATACAATTATAGCCCAAACAGCAGCGTTACAACACGTGTTGGCTTGGGTTGGGCTAGATATTCAAATCAAATGGTTATTTTGGTAATTAGTATTACCTAACCTGACCTAACCTAACCTAACCTAGACCACGACAGACTACCGGGACCTAACCTGGGCTAACTACCGGGCCTAACCTGGGCATAAAACCGGTATAACAAATAGAAGAAGTTACCGGGTAAATATCCAGGAACGTAGATGGATACAGGACGCTCAAACACAGTATTCCCAAAACAAAATATAGCCAATACAGCCACAAATGGTGTGAATATTACAACATTTGCAACACTGATAGTGTTTTACCCCACCCAAAACCCCGTATTCCCAGGCTCTCCCCCAAGTTTGTATGGGGTATGAAAACGGGGGGCATATCTCGAAAACGAGTCATTTCTAAGAGAAACAAAGTTAAGAAGTGTATTATAAAGGCAACGCCATAGTGTACAGCATGTTTTCTCCCACCCAAAACCCCGGATTCCCAGGCTCTCCCCCAAGTTTGTATGGGGTATGAAAACTGGGCATATCTCGAAAACGGGGCATTTCCGAGAGAAACACCATTGAAGAAAATAGTCTTAGAATGGTCCTAATTAGTGGAAAACATACTAATATATACGTTTTACTGAACCCAGGTTTACTGTAAAAATACCAAAACAAATAATACATCTCGCTAAAAATACAACAGAGTAAAGAGTATAGCCATTATATAACTCAGAATAAAGTCAAATAGATAATAAATAGATGGGTAAAGCAAATAAATAAGTAAATGTACCTGTAAATTCCAGACCACATTCACAACAGCTGATCGGATGTAAACAAACCCCCGGTAGGTTAAAATTATTATTATTTTTATTATGTGTATTTTCTTTTTAAAACACACATTGATTAATTAAACCTTTATTTACAGTGCAGCATCTGGTTTACTTAATTAATACACTTTTATTTGTTATTGACACCATTCAATATTCACATCTATTTTTCCTTGATATTCCATGTGATGATAACAATATGAGGGAGACCATTATATTATTATTATATTTCCTTTATTAAATATAAGGTATTAATTAAATTAATTATATAAGGTACAAGTCAACATCACAACTAATAATAAGAAATTGAAAAACAAAAAAACACCGCCATTCGAATCCTCCTCCCTCCCAGGAAACGTAAACACGTGTTTTTGTTTTGTTTTGTGTGATTAATGTGTTGTAATCATTATTATGGAAGAACACCCTGTAAGAAGAATGAAGAAGATGATCCCAGGAAGAGTAAAGGAGAAGAAGAAGAAATAGGAGGAAGGAAGATAGATAAGAAAAAGGAGAGATGAAAAAGTTACTTGTCATCTCTGATTTTCCTTCCTGTTTTTTTTATTTATTTTCCTTCGTGGTTGATGTCCCTTCATTCCTTTTTCTTTCCTCTTCCCTTCTATCTCATTTTTCCTCCTTTTCTCTTTTCTATATCCTTTCATCCACTCCTACTATCTCTTTCCTCCCTTTCTTCTGTCTCCTCTTTCCTTCTCTCCTGTCTCCTCTTTCCTTCTCTCCTGTCTCCTCTTTCCTTCTCTCCTGTCTCCTCTTTCCTTCTCTCCTGTCTCCTCTTTCCTTCTCTCCTGTCTCCTCTTTCCTTCTCTCCTGTCTCCTCTTTCCTTCTCTCCTGTCTCCTCTTTCCTTCTCTCCTGTCTCCTCTTTCCTTCTCTCCTGTCTCCTCTTTCCTTCTCTCCTGTCTCCTCTTTCCTTCTCTCCTTCTGTCTCCTCTTTCCTTCTCTCCTTCTGTCTCCTCTTTCCTTCTCTCCTACTATCTCCTCTTTCCTCCTCCTTTGCCCTCGTCTTCCTCTTTCCAAAGGCCGTGAGGAAGAGAGAAAAAAGATGTAAGTATAAATTAATTTTGAGTAGTTAACTTACAGAGTATGGCCATTAAGGAGGGGGGGGGGAGACAGTGGAGCAACCAATTCGGTAAATTTACAGAAAATCTGTGTTCACTATATTGAATATTTTAGCATCATTACCCACAATTTTGGACCATTTTGACACTTTTCATCTATGATGTTTCTCTCGGAGATGCCCCATTTTACAAACATAATTTGGAAATTAGTCTGACCTAACCTAACCTAGACCACAGCAGAATACCGGGACCTAACCTGGACAAACTACTCGGTATAACCAGTGTAAACTATCATAAAGTGACTGGGGCAAATTTCCAGGACCTAGCAAAATGTGGTAACACTGCGCAATCCTAACCAAAAACCCAGTTATTCTGTAAGTTAATAATACCACCGATTCCTCCAAACTATTCCAAAGCCACCCTTATTTTTGTGCTAATCTAATCCTGACCTAACCTAACCAAATCTATATCCGGGCAAACTACCAGGCCCTATACCGGGTAGACTTGGGGTGGGGGGGGCATCAACCATGGTCAAAATACACTGTCAGACTTATAAATAGTTCAACACAAAGACATGGAATACCGGTAATGAATTATCCAAAAAATGTTGGGACAAAGTTGTTTGTGTTTTGCATTTCTGTGGCTCGACTATAATAATTAATTTTGGTATCTTTATTGCTTGTTGACCACCAAATAGTAAAAGTAATAGGATTCACTCTTTTCCAATTTTGTATATATTTTTTTCCTAGATCACTTTATATAGCTGTTTTATAGCATTTAGAGATGTTTTTAGATGGGGGAAATCACTTGTTCTGCCCATATCCCTCACTGGCCTGGGTGAGGCTCGATCTGCCGACCTCACGGATGCAAACTTTGAGTTGTTTTGGAGTTAATTTACTGATGGGTTGCTGGTATTTTGTTTGTTATTTCTCTTATTTATTTTTGTGTGACAAGAAACCTGTCATTTATTTATTTTATTTATTCTTGTGTGACACAACAAACCAGGATCTAATCTGGGCAAACTTAGGGGGTGATCTGAGTGAAAGATTTGATATTAGTGTAGGGAGAACAAGGAACTGTTTTGGAAAGAGGTACCATAATAAGGAAAGAAATGAGAAGATAAGCCTGGCAGCCTGAAAATGAAAAGAGAGGATGATCACCGTGAGTTGAAGTGAGGCTGTGAAAGAAGTGTGGAAAATAAAAGGCATTTTGATTGTTTTATGAATGAAAGGACGGAAGGGGATGCATGGGGATAGACGACAGGGTGTACATGGAGAATTAGGGAAGGAAGAGGTTAGGAAAGTTAAAGATGGGAAATTCCCCAGGGGTGGATGGGATAACTGCAGAAATGTTGAAGTGCAGGAGGGGAGGTAGTGGTGGAGTGGATGTTGCTTATATGCACATTGGCTTAGAGTTTGGAATAGGTGCCAGAGGATTGGAGGAGAGCCATAATTGTGCCTCTGTATAAGGGGAAGGAGAGTAAGAATGAGTGGGGTAGCTATAGGGGAATAAGCCTTCTAGTGTACCAGGGAAGGTGTAGGGGAAGGTCCTTACTGAGAGACTGATTTAAGTAACAGAGAATAAAGTTAGTAAGGAGTAGGGGGGGTTCAGAAAGGGTAGAGGATGTGTGGACCAGATCTTTGCAATAAAATCAACAATGGAGAAATATACAGTATTGGGAAGGGTAGGAAGCTGTATGCTGCCTTCATGGACTTGGAGAAGGCATACGATAGGGTTGATAGGAGCGCTATGACAGACTGGAAGGCATCGAGGCCTTTTATAGAGAGGCAAAAGTATGTGTGCGAGTAGAGGGTAATTTGAGTGAAAGTTTTGATATTAGTGTAGGATTGAGGCAGGGGTGTGTTATGTCACTATGGCTGTTCAATGAGGGAGATGAAGGCCAAAAAGGATAGTCTGGGAGCCAAGCTGACGTTGAATGGAGTAAATAAGGAGGAAGTGTTGGAACAGGGAAAACTGGAAATTTCTGCTGTGACTACCCCCTTCAGGGGAGTTCCCTTAGGGAACGAGGTGTTGGTGCTATAGATAGATAGATACCGTAGATTATATACACAACAAACCAGTCAGTTTTCGAGGCCACCTGTGTTGTCATAATAACTTCCCTGTTGGCTTATGACCATAAAACCTTATTGGCAAATAAATATTATTGTACCTTAAAATCCTCAGGAATGTTACCTTTTTTTTATTACATACAGTATCATTATATCATTTATATAAAGTATCATTTACAGTCCATGTTTTGGTGTCTGTGAATGTGTACTAAATTATTTCATATATTTCAGTACTGTAGTGTTCTCAGGTGTGGTGTAGTTCAACCTTCCCCCTTTTACTTATTCACTACAATCTTTTTCTGTTTGCCCTAAAGTTGCATTATTCTTTCTCTTCTATTGATATTTTACTAGACATTGTGCTTCTCAACTTTCTCAGTGTATAGCCTACTTTCTTTCCTTTGGACAGCATGCAACACTTGTCAAGCTCCTCAACTCAATACTGTATTGCTCCTTTTCTGTCCAACTCCCTAATATGAGAGTTAACAGATAATCTCATTCTTTCATTTACCATACCAATACTGTATACAACTAGTCTACAGCTGTACCTTGGAACACTACTGTTACCAGTCTTTTGCTTCTTTATATGCAGTGCAATGTGTTTAAGCATCTTGATCAAAATTGATCATGATTATTGAATTCTCACACTTTATGTTTCCTTCACAGGTGAGGACGTCAGCCTGGCTTCTTGTCTTTACTCCACAATAATTATACAGTAGAAGAGAAGTTCAGAACAGTGGCTCAGAGACATGAACCAGTCACAGAAGAAGTCATTCCAGTGGAAGCAAGCAAGGGTACAAAGGAGAAATGGCAGAAATCTTTGTAATTATGGAGTGAATCATTCTCCCTGAAAAATGTTGCCCATGTTTGAAATGGTGAGTATTGTTTTATTTATTTTTTTATTAGTTTTCTTATTGTAACTAAGGAATATATTTTTTACTCATGAAGTTTACAGTAATATAGGAAATTTAGGCAAGTTAGATGATTAACAACAACCCCTCATTTGGCAAGGTTTGTACCACCACTCCAAGGGCACAGTAGAAATTCCTGTCTCTCGTTGCCTATAGTCAAGGTGATCCAAAGGGACACATAACAGGAAGAGAGAAAGAGATGAGGGACAGAAATTGTAATAAAGAAATGAAAGGAGGGACAGGTGAAGAGCCAGAAAGGACTGATTTGGTTCCTTAGAGTATCATTCACTTCTTTGCTGGCCTTCCCCCAACAAAAATAAAATCATAAAAAAAATTGAAGGAAAGATTAATTTACACTAGGCTAACTATGGGGTAGTATGTTTCAGTAACTTTCCTAGTGGGGGGAAATGGTGTAGTTATTTTCTTGACTGAGGAAATTAAAAGTGAGAGATCAAAATCATTTGCATATTTATTTGAGATGCCAAGATACATTGTGTTTGAAGGCTGGGATATTGTCTTATATTAATTTTGCTGATTTCAGAGTGTTGTTCCCAGCTCTGCACGGACCCATGCTGTCTTGCTGACCGGCCTTCATAACATTCACAGCAAGATTCAAAATGGAAATAATCACTAAAATGCGCGTTGACCCACTGGAAAAGTCATACAGGGTTATACATGTGAAGTGTGTCCTTGTGTAAGTTATTGGCCCAATGAAAATACTGGGTTGTGAGTGTGAAATAGCATAGATTTGTCATGGAGAGTGAATAGAGAAAATTGTGTGCAGAATGTACAGTCGGCGGCAGCCTCAACGAGGCTTGCAGTGTTCATGGACTCAAGAAATACACACGTTTTCTACTCCTAACAATCTCGTGTCTATGAACATCGCATGCCTCGGTGAAGCAAGCGAGGCGACTGTACAGTTGTGGAAAATATGGTAGATGGTTATAAATGTGTAATAATAATTCATTGTTTAGAAAGATCTTGTCCCATTGGAAAACAGTGGATTATGTGTGTGAAGTTATCTGAATTGGCTTTGCGTGATGGAAATTGTGAAAGTCACATGGCAATAGTCCTGTTGCAAGTAGCAAGATATTTAGTGTATTGGGATGTTACACAACTAAAGTTCATTAGTGTATAAATTATATAAGTGAGCTGACACTCCTAAGTTTGGATAATGGTGACAATTTTTCATATAGGCCTACACCTAGATTTTATTTTAGGTGGTTTTCTTCCATTTAATAATTCATATTTGGTACAGTACACTATTTGGAATTTACATTTTATATAAAAAGATTTGTCTCGCCATAAGAAGTTACCGTACTGACAGTAACTAGTCCATTATAATTTTACAGTAAAAAAAAAAACTTGACTTGTTCATACTAGAGTGAGTGTGGTTGTCCTTGATCAACTGATATATTTTTTATCGATACAAGTTTTGAGAGTATTGTACTGTATATTATATTCTTATATGTTCAATATTGAACAGTATTTTGTGTTAGCCTACAAGTGTACAGTACTATGGAGAATTTTAAATTTATTCTTTGTGACAAACTTCTAGGTCTTTCTGGTCAAGCTTCTCCATTCATTGAGGATTTTCAATTAATCAAACCCATCATGAAATTATCCATTAAATTACACTAGTTCCCTAAAGATACTTTGAGTAACTGTACTGTACAAAATAAATACTTTGTACCATATGTAGTACTGTAAGGTAGGGATTTAGTCAAACAGAAACTACTCCTCTCAATCTTTATTATGTTCTTTTAACACAAGGTAACACTAAAAAGAATTTTATCTTTTTGGAGATAATGTAAAGAAAAAAGATCAGAGTTTGTGTTTATGACCAAGGCCCGTAGTTTAAAAAAATTGAGGGTCCTTACTGGAGCTCTATGAATTCTCTAAACTACTCCAGGCAACAGATTCCTCATTGGAAATACTGAAGGGTTCTGTGGTCTGGATTATTTGGAGGGTTCATAGAGCTCCAGTAAGGGCCCTCAATTTTTTTAAAATACGGGCACAAGTCCCTACTTTACATACATACTGTAAATGTATGGTAGGGACTTAGTTATAAACAAACTACTCCACTCATAAAAATTTTATATGTGCTTATAATATAAGGTAACATGTTAAAAGAACATTCCATCTCATTAATGGAGATAGGTATCTTCTTGATACTGTTCTGATAAAGAGCTTAATTGTTATTGCTGTACAGCGAGACAATACTTGGAACATATTTCCAATATACATTGTGAAATGCCATATTGAACACTTATGATCAGATGTGAAAGTCATAACATTACTTTGTTAGTCAAACTGTACACCACCAACACTAAGCTCTCCATCAAAATGAGAACAGTGCAAGAAGCTCCATTACTGATGAGCATCAGAGATTGGAAGGATCACAGGATTAATTAATTATGCATTTGTAAGGGGCTTTTATGCCAGATATTGAATTAATTGAGGAAATAGTGTAATCTGACTCTCTTCCCACATAACTAGTGCCCTAACCTTGAAACTTACAGTACCGTACTACCCTGTCCAATGACAAGTCGACTTGATAAACTATACCAAACAACTGAATTAACACCACATCTATACTGTATATTATTGGCAGTACAAGATGGAAATTTTAAAAAGATCATGACAAGATTTCTGAAAGTTTGTAACAAATTTTAGACATTTCAGAACATAGGAACTTTAAACCAACTATGGCAACATTCCACTATATGAGTACAGTAGTAGGATACTCTGGAAAGTAAGCTATTTTATGCAAATATTTTTGTACAATGAAAATTATCTGTATGACCAGAGATTTCACACTGAATACTGTACAAGGTTTCTAATGGTAGTCTGAAATGGCTTAATACTAATTGTGAATGAAACATGTTAAAACAGAATCAAGAGATTAGAGAGAATTAGCAATTATATAATACTGCACTGCCAATATGCTTTAAGGGACCCTGTGATGTTGACAGAAAGTTAAAAGTTACATTAGTCCTTCAAATATTGCTACGAAACATCAATTTTGTGGCATAGGGAGGAGGAATCAGAAGTCTCCAATTTTCATACAATCACAGGGTCCTGAAAGTACTTATTTCATATAAATATTGGTACTCATTAATTCAATTCTTAAGCAAAGTTTGGTATAGTATTTCTCTTCAAGTGACCCATTGCTTCTGTATCTTACCCATTTCTATATTCCCCAGCTTACATGTGTACTTTTGCCACCTCTCCCTTATAGGGATAGGACACTTTGTAAATCTGGAGCAACTGATTTCTGCAGACTATCCCAAGCAACAGACCATTATTTTTGTTCATCAGGTCCTGTTTCCTGGCATACTTTGGAGGAATCGAGGTGCCCTAATGTTCCAGAAGTGTACTACTGTACTCCCTTAAATGACCTTAATAACCCTTTTCATTCCTGTATTTGAACTACAGTGCATTAATATTTAACCATATAGAAATAATCTTGTCCCTACCAACCCTTTAAATTTGTTAATCTAATCTTCACTATCACCCTTAATGGGAGATTCTCTTATTGGAAAGTCTCAGATTCCTCATAACTAATTCAAGAAACAGATCCCCCATTGAGGGCGTCTTGATTTCTGGCATAGTTAGGAGGAATCAGTAGCTTCACTATTTACCAACAAAAGTGTCTCCCCTTAATTTCCTAGTTCATACCTAGTATGGGAGTAGGGGAATGTTCTTGATAATCTGATGTGTGTTTGAGTGGTATTCGTCTTTCACTGGGCCAAGCATTGGTTCATCTGTGGAATAAAGAGTATTACAGTACTTTACTTTTATTTAGTTCACCTGTTATGTGTGAATTTGGAGAGCTATGGATTCATCATATGTGTGATTAATAATAAAATGATTATATAATGTCTTGTGTTACTTTAAAAGTCTACCGATTATAAATTTTGAAGTCTTGATATTTACTTTACATACAATAGGAACTAAGTTCAGGGGGACCATTTGGCAAAACAAACATGGGTATGGCACAACAAAATTTGGTGGGCAATAAATAGGGGGGGGGGGTCTGAATACAGGTTTGTAAAAGACAGTTACGTGACAAGGAGTGCTACAGTCATGGGAGGGAGAGCCTTGGGTAATCACGAAAGGAAATCTTAAGATACATATCCTACCCCAGCCAACCATACAGGAAGTCTTAACACTGGTTACAGAAACTTGCTACCCCTTTCTTTACCTTCTGCAGTAGCTACCACCATAAGGGAAAAGAGAGGTCTAGCAACGATGAATGAAAAATGGACAACAGTCAAGAGGGTTCGACTAGCCTAAAATGAGGTGCCTATAGCCTTTATGCATGGCTTACATATCAGTAGGCAATACCCCTACGGAGCATACCACTGAGCCTCAAGTTTGTATCGGCTATGAAAACACTACAACCACTAATGTCGTATTTTTGTTGTCCAAGCGACACGAAGCTCGCTTGCTTTTCACTAAGCGAGCTTGCTCTGTACTGTTTTTGTTGGACGCTTGATACCAAGCGGTGCCAAGCGGAAGCAAGCCGTCTTCGAGTAAAAATCAACCCTGCTCGGGAGCAATCTTGGTCCCGCTTGCCTCGCTTTTGGTCACATGACAACAACAATAAGGCCGACAGGTAATTGAAATTTGCTAATAATAATAATAATAATAATAAATTATTAATTTATTAAATGATTATTGCATGTAACTTGTAATTAGTGGTAGATAAACCAAAATAATGATGTAATAAGATGTAGTATTATTTAACGAGGTATAGGCTTCTTTGGATAGTTATATATTACAGGTAAGACAAAAAAAAAAGAATTATTTATTATTTATATAATTATTTATGTAATCAAACTTGCAGTATTTTACCTTCTGCAAGCCAGTTGTTCTGGTCCACGTAATCTGGTCTGTTTTTGTTGTCAGATACGGCTTGCTCCAAGCCCGCTTGGTACCCCAAGCCCACGCTTGGACAACAAAAATACGACATAAGCTCTACTGATCTATACTGGAGTTCTATCTATAACCCCAACCCACATAATACTATTTTATCAAAGACACTGCCTATTGGGGGGGTGGGATTAAGTAATTTAATTTATTTGGCTTTGTTACCAATTCTATATTTAAATTTAGTTAAGAGTTTATATTAAAAAAATGTATAATTCTCAAAATGTTTTAAGGAAACTATCACTGACCAACTCTAAGGGAAATACAGTAGATGACGTGACAAACATACCTTATAGAACACAAAACAGAAGGACAGAAGCACCGTTGAGAAGACGAAACCAACACTGTCAACAACCCAAGCACTGGTGAAGGGTAATGAGAAGGGAGAACTCACACTCAGCACTCCTCTAACTCCCCTTGGACCAAGTTATAACCAACGAGTTCCATCCCAACACCACCAACACTGTAGAAGAAAAGATTAAAGAAATTATTAGTCCCTTTGAAGAGATAATACCCGATTTTTTATTTGACAAGTTTATAATTATGCAGTCACGAGCTATGGCAAGTATACAACAGGGTGCTTTAGTTAGTAAAAAAAAACAACCCTGACATACCAAGTGAACTAACTAATTACAACATTTCTCCAATCTCTAATATTAATTAAACTGACTGGAAATATTTTAATACTCCACCAACAGGCTCTCTGAAGCAGCCAGACCTATATATTTATTTATTTATACTTATACGACTTGTTATTGTACAGTACCCTGGGGGGGGGGGGCAAATAACACTGTCCTTATCAAACAATACAAATGAATCAACCAACACTGCATCCCAATCCTAAATCACTTCAATTGGAAAGAGATTTATAATTATTGCATCTCATCAGGACAGAATAATCGACCTCCAAAGATTAAAAAAAAAAAAAAAAAAAAAAATAGGTAGCGTCATGAAATTTGATAAACAAGACAATAGACACTATTATTTTTTGTCTTTGGTACTGTACAGTCGCGGACACAATCCCTACCCCACCTGAGTCGAAGCTATAGAGGTGGTTTATAGACGACATTGGTTTGAATTCTGTGTGTGTGTGTGTTCTCGTGATGGTTTGGGTGGGCTGTGGGGTAGGGATTATGGTGCGTGACTGTACATACATACATACTTGTATACCTGTTCACTGGCTCCAGAAAATGGGAAAAATTGTGTTTATCTAAATGTTAACACGTCGGAAGAAAATTGTATATGCATGAATTTTTAAGCATCAAATAAATTATAAGTAATATGCAAGATATTCTTTAACTTCAAACTATTAATATTATTGTTTTAGCATACATCTATTCTCAACTAAACAATAAATCATCACTACCGTATATTTATAGTAAAGAATCATTATATACTGTGCATCCCAAAAATAAGATTTGCAAATACTGAACACTAAATAATAATGCCTATAAAATTTAGGTCAGATTGGAACTGCACCCGGGGATCGAACCTTGACACATGATTGACTTAAAATATTTTACTCCAAATATAAGTATTTTTTTAGTGTTCGTGACGTCACTTCAGCTTCACAATGTTTTTTTTATATTCCTTTTTCAAATTCATTTATATTTAATAAAGAACAAACATTCGTAAAGAAAGTTAAAAATAAAAGTGGTATGTAGTTATATTTTAAAATTTTGTAGACAAATATTAATCTAACGTATCTGTAATGGCCGAAATTTCACGTTCAACAAGTACTAATTAAAATTGAACTTGAATTGCTAAAGAGGGATTCATTGATAAAACACGACCACCCTAAGCAAGCGAGAGAAAAAAAAAAGTCTTTGAATGAACACAGCAGCCAAGAGATAATAATATTAGGATACACACTGGCTTATAAAATCTCTCACAGAAAGTTAGCACACATAATTATTACATCAAAATATTATTATGCAACACTATACTTACAATACACACAACCCACCCACACATACACTCATCCAACCCACCCATCCACCCACACACACACACACACCAACCAACCCACTCATCCAACCCACACACACACACATACACTCACTCACTCACTCATCCAACCCACACACACACACACATACATAGTGACGTGTATATAAGGTGTCGACATCTAGTGGGACAGAAGAGAAGCTACGGTACCAACAACATCACCATGAAGCTCCACTGTCTCGTCTGGTTCGACACACAATAATCTCGGGGCCTCGCAAGAGTCACGGGCTACTTACTTAAAGCCTACAGCCCCGAGGTTGAGGTATAAAAAAAAAAAAAAAAAAAAAAAAAAAAAAAAAAAAAAAAAAAAATCACCCATTCATCCACACACACATACACTCACTCATCCACCCCCACACATACCAACCAATCCACCCCCCCACACACCAACCAACCCATCCATCCACACACACACACACCAACCAACCAACCCATCCACCTACCCACACCATAGCCACCTCTAGGTGGCTATGCCCACACCAACCAACCCATCCACCCACACACACACACACACCAACCAACCCATCCACCAACCTCAATACTCACATCACTAATTTTAAGGTTTTCCCAGACTGCCTGTTCACTATACGTCTACTCACTACCAGAGCCAAGAGTGTACTGAGGCCTCTACCGATTTACCAAACCGAACCTCCATCGAGTCCATCAACACCTCGGTTGTGAAGCTTCGAAACCTAATTGATGGAATGAGTTGAGGGATTCGATTCAGTTCAACTATGCAATACGTGATTCGAATCTTTTATGGAGAGAGAGAGAGAGAGAGAGAGAGAGAGAGAGAGAGAGAGAGAGAGAGAGAGAGAGAGAAGGGGAGACGAGGATAAAATGAGAAATTTGCAAACACACACAATAGCCAATTACTCAAACTACTGCCAGGAAAATTACACACACACACAGAGAGCAAGAAATGTGATGAACAGCGGGGAGAGGGAGAAAGCAAAGATTACGAGAAAAAAGAAAAAGAAAAAAGAGTAGGGGGAGAGAGTGAGAGAAAGGAAGCAAAGATTACGAAAAAAAAAGAAGAGAGAGAGGGGAGGGGGAATGAAAGCACAGAGAGAGAGTGAGAGAGAGAGGTGGGGAGGGAGAGGGGAGGGGAGGGGAGGGGAGGGGAGGGAATGAAAGCAAAATATTACGAGCGGGGAATAAATGCGCGGGAAAAGAGTGAATGAGGGGAGGAGGGGTGGCGCAGGTAATGGCAGTGTGGCGTGCGCAGAGACAATTTCAACCAGCGTGTGTGTATGTGTTTGTTTGTTTGTGTGTGTGTTTGTTTGTGTGTTATTGTGTTTTTGTTTGTTTGTTTAAGTGTGTGTGTGTGTGTTATTGTGTTGTTGAGTGTTTGTGTGTCACTGTGTTTGTATTTGTGTGTGTGTATGTGTTTGTTTGTTTGTGTGTGTTATTGTGTTGTTGAGAGGTTGTGTGTCACTGTGTGTTTGTGTGTGTGTGTGGTTTGGTCTCTCTGTTTTGGGGTAGGGGGGTGAAGGAAGGAGGGAGGGAGGGGGAGTGTGGGGGTGAGGGAGAAGGGGGAAGAAGGGAGGGGAAAAAAGAAGGAAGGGTGGGGGGAGGGGAGGGGGGAGAAGGGGTAAGCTATACGTTGATTGGGGGCTGTCCAAGGAGGGGGGGGGAGAGGGGGAAGGGGGGAGGGGTAATTAGTTGTGGGTGATTTGATGTATAGGGAAGGAGGGGAGAATTGACTGGGGCAACACACAAACACACACACACTTACACACATCCATCCACACACACACACACACACACACACACCTTCCCACTCATACACACACACACACACACTTACACACACTCATCCATCTTCCCACTCACTCATCCATCCATCCATCCATCTGTTCTCCACACGAAGGTTGTACCGATATGCAAATGTTCTTCACCTGAGGCAGAACATGGCTTGTGAACAAATAGAACTTCAGAACTTATTAAGAGAGAGAGAGAGAGAGGAGAGAGAGAGAGAGAGAGAGAGAGAGAGAGGAGAATGAAGGAGAAGGAAGTATGAGAGAAAGAGAGAACAAAAATTGAGAGAGGAAAGGGAAAGAAGGAATTATGAGAGAATGAAAGAGAGGAGGGAGAGAAGGAATTATGAGAGAAGAGAGATAGTGGGGAAAAGTGTATATAAGAGAGAAAGGGAAGGGAGTGAGGAAGGAAAAGGGTATGAGAGAGAGAGAGACAGAGAGAGAGAATACCTTTTTCAATTCTTCTTTCCTTCCTCCATCTATTTCCTCTCTCTCTCTCTCTCTCTCTCTCTCTCTCTCACACTTTTCCCCCTCTTTCCCCACTCCTTTCCCCCTCCTCTCTCTCTCTCTCTCATACACTTTACCCCTCCTTCCTCACTCCCTCCTCTCTCTCTCTCTCTCTCTCTCTCTCTCTCTCTCTCTCTCTCTCACACTTTTCCCCTTTTTCCCCACTCCCTTCCCCCTCCTCTCTCTCTCTCTCTCTCATAAACTTTACCCCTCCTTCCTCACTCCCTTCCCCATCCTCTCTCTCTCTCTCTCTTCTCTCTCTCTCTCTCCTCTCTCTCTCTCTCTCTCCAATGTTAAGTCAGTCAGTCAGTCAGTTTGTTTACATGTGAATTTCCCCATAGGCTCGTAGTCCCTTCTTCACTTCCTTGATTCTTCCCGCCAAAACCAACACACCTATCTTATCTTCCCTCCCCCCCCCCCCCTACACCCCTCCCCCTTCCCCCCTTCCCCCCACCAACCGTCCTATCTATCTATCTATCTATCTCTATCTATTTATCTATTTATCCTCTCTTCCCCCATTCCCTATTTACCCTACTTTTTTATTATTATTAATTATTATTATTTATTTTTTTATCACCAGAATCTTTTAATTTTTCATTTCATTTATTATTATTTATTTAATTTTTATTATTTATTCTTTTATTTTAATTTATTATTATCATTTATTTATTCTTTTATTTTGTTTATCATCATTTATTTTTTATTTTTTTTATTATTATTATTATAATTTATTATTAAATTTATTTTATATCTTATTATTATTTATTGTTATTATTTATTTTTATTATTATTATTATTATTTATTATTATTATTAATTTTTATATCTACTATTTATTATTATCATTTATTATTTATATTACTTATTATATTTATTACATTTTTATTATTTTATTTTCTGCTGATAAAGTAATCAAACGTTTAACCCAATATAATAATTGCTCTGGCCTGTGGAATTTACCCAGCAATAAATTCGAGGCTAAAGATAATATGACGTGGAAATTATTAGTATTAGGCAACCCACCCACCCTAGAGAGAGAGAGAGAGAGAGAGAGAGAGAGAGAGAGAGAGAGAGAGAGAGAGGACTGGTATAGTAATAGTAATAATAATAATAATAATATTAATAATAATAATGATAATAATACTAATGATAATAATAATAATAATCCTAATACTACTACTAATAATAATGATAATTCATAATCTCTCTCTCTCTCTCTCTCTCTCTCTCTCTCTCTCTCTCTCTCTCTCTCTCTCTCTCTCTCTCTCTCTCTCTCTCTCTCTCTCTCTCTCTGTGTGTGTGTGTGTGTGTGTGTGTGTGTGTTCTGAATTATTCTCAGACTTACCTGCCCTCTGGCGGAACAAGGGTACAACTTTCACACACACACACACATACACACACACACACACACACACACACACGGGTAGATAGACACATACATACATACATACATACATAGATACATACATAGACATTACTGCATCATGCCTACACACACACAAACACATAAACACACACACACAGACCCCCCAACCCCACACTCCCCCACTCCCCCCTCCACACAAACAGACACCCCAACCCCCAATCCCCCCCCAACCCCCAAGGCTATATCCAGTGATCAGCTTCTGTTGCTAATTTCCCAGAATCCTCAAAAGTATTATTATGTGTATGTGTGTGTGTGAGTGTGTGTGTGTGAATGATACAACACACATACAC